>VYZQ01050650.1:3119-24954 GCA_013400655.1 Mystacornis crossleyi
AAAAAAAACCCCACCAACAATCTTTAGTAGCTTTCCAGACAGGATATTGACAACTGCCCTGAGGCTGAATTCCTAATTCTGGCACATGTAGATGTATTCCGATGAGGATATAACTACTATTTAGACAACATACACTATTCTTGGTTTTGCTTCAATAACACTACTTCCCTGAAGTTACCTGCTTCATTGGTATTGTGCAGGTTGAATAAATATTAAGTAGTGTACAGTAGATAAATGCTCACTTTTTCAGTTAATAAAGAAAACATTTCTAACAGCATAATTTCATTTTTAAGACCAGAGATTTTCTGATATGTCTTTCCAGAAATACTACCATTTGTTTACTCTACACTCTACTGAGCAGAAAGCGTGATTATGATATAGGAAACCCAAGAGGGATGGTCAACGTCTACTTTAATGTTATGTTACCACCTGCCACTTGTATGGAATGCCACTGCTGAAATTCCTAAGGCAGATGCATAAAAGGGCAGCTTTTTTGTGAGCTGCATCGCATTCTTCCTTTGATAAACTGGATTTCTTACATTTTTACTTATCTCCTGACACAATATTTTCTGAGTATTTGGAACAGCATTTTCCAAGTTAATGAGTTTGTTATACATACTTCACTCCCAAACTATGGATTAGTAATTTACTAAACTCCAAGACAAAAAGTTTTCAAATTTTATCTAAGCAAATACAGCACTTATTGTGAGGTATGCTCAAGGGCCACAGCTCCTTGCAAAGGCAACTTCTAGCAGCTGATTTGTATCAACAACTCAAAGTCAACATGGTAAGATGGGTCAACACTGAAGTCCTTTCAAATGTCAGAAATTGAAAGCCCTAACTGTAATACTGAGGTATACATAAACACCAAGATTACCACACAGTCAACATTCAGAATATACTGAAAATTAGACATTTTCTTTATATGTTAAATATTGTATGACAGGGCAAGCTGTCACTAATACTAAAAAAGTAAATACACATTCAATTACCATCTTAACTAGAAATTAATTGTACAGTTAAGTACTGAACCATCCGGAAATGTCAGACACCATAGTCCCATAGACCCTCTGGAATACAAAATGTGCCGATTCTAGCAATTTTAACGTGACACAACAGATTTACAATTTACATGCAAAACAATTTTATCTTCTTTTTTTAAGAAACTATTGTTCCATTGCATCTGTGCTGATAAATTACGTAGGCAATCATGACGCAATAAAACCAATTCCAAATCTATTTCCCTATCCAGAGCTCACAAATTCTTGTCATTCTGGGTATACCTTACCAAAGTTACTTTAGCAATAAGGATTTTTTAATATAGTGATTAGTCTTTTCCCCTCCCCCTGTAAGTTGTACTTTGTTATTTGCTTTTTGTTTGCATTTATGTATTTATTTATTTGAAAGTGTGTAACAAGAACACCTCCTCACAATGTCAGCTGCATCTCCTATATAGTCCCAATAATGTTACTAAAATTGCTCACTTCCTCCAAATAAGACCTCAGGTGATTGATCTACGCCATTAATGACTCTCACTAAATGCTGAATATTACGTTCCACTTGCTGGGATAATTTTAGTAACCCTAATCCCAGATTTTGCACCACAGTGAATATTTCCCAATATAACTATTTATAGGATAATAATTTTAAGACAGAAAGTATTTTTACCCTTTTGACATGGTCAAAAGAAGGAGATGTAAGTCCAAGTAATTATTCTTACTTTAACATTTTCCTATAGGTCTCTACTGCTTTCTATTAGAAAAAATGTTGCAATTGCTTAGGTTTTACAAAGTATGTTTATGAAAATAATAGTGGACTTAATCAAACAAAGCAGATCAAGTCGTTTTATTTTTGAGATTTACTTCTCTAGACTATGCTCCGAAGTTGATAAACTTTTCTTCTTTTAAACAGACTCCGAAACACCACTTAAAATTCTCCCCTAAATCTGTATCAGTAAAAAAATCAGAGATGCAAGATGTGGACTTGCATTACCAGACATCAACACTGACTTTTGACTTCTAGTACTTTGATTTTTAAAGCATTTATTAAATAGAAAAAAAAACCCCAACCCAAGCAAAAACCCAACCCCACCACTTTAAAAACACGTGTAATGCTGACCACAAGGTCATCGTTCCGACTCCTCCCAGAAGATGGCACTGTTTGTTGCACAATGCTATCTCTGCAGGACATGGGTGCTCAGCGCTGCTTGCTCCACCCTACCAGTGCTGCTCAAAATCCTGCCACCCCCTCGCCCCCTGAACCTGGAACAGTCACTCGCCACCTCTGCTCAAGGTGAAATCACAGAAGCGGCCAGGACCCTTTGGGACACGCTGTCGTGTCCTTCATTCTCCTTCTCGTGTCTTCATTCTCGTGTTCAAGCTCTCCACTTGAACATCCTTCACCAATAGCCAACCCCTCAAATTTTGAAGAGCTGCGACAGAGCAAGGGGCACATGTTTTCCCTGCCCTATCCTCTCGCTTCTTTGCTGACAGATGATCAAACGAGGCACATGAGATCTACCTTAGCTCCAGGCATTCCTGCAGGCGGTCTGTTAAAGCAAGGAGAGGTTGCATCAGGGATACAAAGGCAACCTCTAAAGGGACAGTACATTACCTGTACAATAGCTGCAACAAAGCTCAGTCATTTGTACCAAAAGGAAGCTACTTTGAGCAAACATCAATAAGGTCACTTAAAACCAGATTTGCATTAGTAAGTTGAAGCTCAAGTGATTGACTCAAACCTCTCATCCTCTTAAACCTCCAGTGCTTTCCTTGTATTTATCACGTACAATATAACATGCAGATTAAAAAAAAAAAGCCTTAAACGGTATCTTGAAACGTAATTCTTTATATGTAAGCAACTACTTGCAAATGCTCACTGAATACAAATAGGGAAGAGATGGAAGCAGTAAATCCTAACAAAGCCAACTGTGCACAGACACCACTGGGTACTGTTCTGTGAACACACAGCCTGTAACTCCTCACAGTAGCTCAACTCTAATTGGGCTAGCAATAAATAGACCTAAAGGAGATCAAATGCCAGTGAGAACTATCATTTTAAGTAACTTGCTTTCTAATCTTTACCAGTGTCGGATTAATAGTTGTAAGGTTCAAAACACTAGTAACAACAAGTGCCACCTACTTGAAGTCTCTGGTAACACTTCCTAAAAAAACACAATTTCAAACTAAATAGACAGTGCTGACCATACAAATGCCCAGTTAAAACCACAATTGTCTCCTCTACTTTACACAATATAGAAAGAGGAATGCAGTTTATTATATAACAGCTATTAGTAAGAGCTTGCTTCATGTCATGAAATGGGGAGCTCAGATAAAAAAACTCCAACGAATTCTTTTCATTATCAATGTCCAAGCTATACTTCAACTTCAGATACTCCAAAACCTTCAGAAAATCCTTTATTTTTAGGCACTAAAATGCCTCTGATTCTCGTGTGCGTACAGTGTACCCTGAAGAGTATCATACAGCTTAGCTTCTTATTTATACACAAAACATACATACACTAGATACATTTGTTATCCAGGTGGAAGACAAACAAGCATGCAGACTCCAAAGGTAAATCCCTTCATTGTGCAATGTCAATGAAGGACTTCAGCAGATGACAACAGTTTTCAGAGGTGAAAGGTGGACTGTTAGATTCTGTGTACAGTCAACTCTGAGAAGCCTGTAACAAATTACAGTGGAGAAGGAAAGAAAGATACGATTTAAAAGAAGGATCACGTAGCAGTGTTTAGGATAGAGCACAGATCCACAAGCTAGAACCCGGCGGAGCCAGCCAGTGGCCACACTGCCCTCCCATACTGCTGCCAGACCCAAAAGAAACATCACTGCTGCTCAGTTTAATTCAGAAACCAAACAATCCACTCACTTGTGCCACAGCTGGGATACCTTATTCTGGTAGGGCATCTTGAACCTTACAGTCTCATGCACGTAGGTCTCAAAATGTTCTCGGATTCTCATTATTACCAGGGCTCAAAGGGAAGGTTTTCAATGTATCTCTACAAACACAGGTGCTTCCCCCATATAACGCTCAATTTTCTTTTACAGTAACTGCTTTGGAAAATATAACAGATAGAATTTTTTTATACATTCACAGCACATAGATCCTCATATTTAGGTGATGTTAGTGACTTTCATTCACAGTCTAGCTTCCAAATGTCACGCATTTTGGATGACATCTTCGCAATCCTGTCACATCCCTGTACTTCAGCTGAATTCTCATGAACTCAAGCGAGCCCAGCCCTAGAAAAGGCAGCAGACGGTTTTACTGTCTTGCACAAAATGCAGCAAGGTCTGGCTTTGGGGACCAGTCCTTCGTAAGCTGTTCCAGGGCTGTCCTCTCAGGCTCATAGCAGAAGCAGCAAGTGGGAAGAGAAAATGGTGGCGAAGCAAAACAACGGATAAATCAGCCAGGACCACAAAGGCCAAAAACCAGTCTCCATCTTCCCCTGCCAGCTGCAGCAGGCCTGTCCCACCAGGCTCATGGAAAGAATGACCAGGGGCCTCAGCAATGTCACAGCACTAAAGAGCACTCGATTTCCAAGCACCTCAGCAACCTCTCCGGCAGAGCCGCCTCCCTGCCTGCTCCACACCACTGCTGGTTAAACAGCAGCTCTCAACAGCAGCTTCGCCTGTCCTGCCACCCTCGGAGAGAACTCTTCCAGCTCCCTAACATTTTGTCCAAGTCCATACATCCTTCTACACATTTGCTTCAAGTAGAGAATTCTTCTAAGAACACACTGTATTTTTCAGTACGCAGGTAAGGCAATAAATAATTTAACATGGACTCCAAGCAGAAGGGCAGAGGACTTGGCAATTATGGAAGAACACTAATGAACAAGAATAAATACTTAAAATTCTTCCTCAAATAGAAAAGTAATTTATAATTGCCACATAAAATAAACATAACTTTTCTACTACCCGGAAATACACACATTAAATATGAAGACTTTAATTATTCTTTAAGACTGTCTATCTGCATAGTATAAGCCATCTACTATTTACTAATTTAATATGAATTTTGGTAAAACGCAGTATCACAACAAATATTTTACTGCCATTGATCTTATCCTACTTATCCAGGAGGCAGAGCTGCTCCTCAGGGGCCTGTCACCCTGCCTTCCCGCAGTCCCCAGCTGCTCTACAGCCGAACAGCTGCAGCTTGGAGGCTTGCACTGTGACACTGGCTGGGCTCTCGGGCTCTAGAATGCTTTTATCTCCCTGACAAAGAAAAATCTTCCACTGCAATCCACTTGTAGATCAGTAAGTATTCTTAACATACCATGCGCCAGTCAAACAGTCTTTACACATGAATGTCTCCATTCAGGGACAAAAACCTTCCATTCATAATTTATAAACAAAAAAACCTTACGAACACTATACTACAAATTCCTAGACGTACATGTATTAAACAAAAAAACAGATCTCAGGCATCAATATATTGTAAAATATACTACAAAGGCTAAAAACACATTGGAATTTTTGACGCTGAAGTATATACACTTAAAATCCATGTTTGGAAGGGGTTTTTTTTCATATCTAAGTTGTTGAAAGTGATGTACCTATACCAACAAAATCCTAGACAAGATGACAGGCAACTAGATGTAAAAGACAAAGAAAAGAGCTTTTTTTTTTAAGACTCTGAATGGGAGTACTTCAACTATTAATCAATTACCTACTGCAAGAGATTAGATTTTACTTTTGTAAAGGCATTTAGTTCTGGTAAATTACTCTATTACTCAGTATTAAAGAAAACATCTCATCCTCCCTTTTCCTCAAAACAATCTGGCAGAGACCTTCAAGTTTCCCATGCCCAGAATGTAAATATTGATACTAGTAGTTGCTAGTAAACAGATGTAACAGACTTTCTCATCCTTGATTATACACTTCTGAGGGTGATGGAGCAGAAATCCTACATCATGGGTTTGTTTGTTCTGAGGAGAATTGGTCCAAGAGGTCTTTTCTGTCACAGTTTGGAAGCTATTCTCATATTAGAGGAAACTTTCCCAAATACTTTTGAGACAAAGACTTCCAGACCAGCCATGTTTCTCAGAGTCCTGTATGTCATCAACAATACTGTGGCACTGAACAGGTGGGAAACTACAGCTTGGTTATTTCTCTATTTCCTTTTCAACACTGACACACACTGCTATGGCTATGAGGACAGGCAAAGATAAATTAGCATCATTATTTCTTCTGGGCAACAGCCTGCTTATCTTCTTCAAAGCAAGCTCTCAGTTCAAATGATATGCAAAGAAGACTTGTGCTGTTTCACTTGACAAATTCATTGGTCATAATGTTAAAGATACACTAGGGGGAAAAGGCATCCTATCTTTCTACACTTCCCATCACCTTATCTGACATACCCCTGTTTAATCATGATACTTGGCTTACCAGTAATACTTCTGAGAGTCCTTATGCCCTCCCTCCCCTGCTTTCCACTTCTGCATGAAGGAAATACAGATAAGGTACAAAAAAGCAGCAAAAAAAGTGTGTTTTATAAGCCAGACTGAAACACAGCGTCAGTGGAACTTACAAGTTCGCTTCACCATATATAGTCTCTAGATACTAGTTGTTAACACACTGGGGTGGGGGAGATCTTGCTTGACCTTAACAGGTCAGCATTTCTTTAGGACAGATGTGATGAGCTCCTATTTAAATCACAGGGTTTTGGACTTTGAAGGAAAAAAGAAAAAGGTCCTCTGGATAAGTTAAATTAGACCCTCAATAATACTTAATTTCAGAACTTGTATTTTGCTTTGGCTTTTTTAATTATCATTCCTATTTTCCTTGCACCTCTGTTTTAATGTTAATAAAATCTGTGATAAGAATCTCTATACACCACACTGAAGAGCTTGAGCAATTCAAAAACTCCATAACAGGAATGTATCTTTCATGACACACATATACACATTAAACCCCACAAAATTCTAGAAGGAAAAAAACCCCATTATTACAGTACATTCGAACATGTTTTTCAAGGACAGAATAATACTGAGATATGTTCAGATTTATTTGCTAGCATAGACATCTGCTGATTTTTGTATTAAGATTCAAATGAAATATCTATCAATCTAAAGTCATCTATGCAATCTAAAGCATTAGACCTATTTTTAGCAACCAGCTTAAAAACTTCGAGCTGAACACTTTACTTTTGGTACTTCTAGTTTTGGAATGCTAGACATTCAAAATTCCTCCTCACTGGTTAGTTTGATTCTGAAAACAGCAGTTAAACTATAAGCACGCTGAATGAGATAGTACCAGGCAAGCCTCTTGTACAAATTTCCCACATATGGCTCTACCAGCAACATCCTGAGTTCCATGAGCATCCTAGGAATCTGAACAGAGCAGAATGCAAACACAACCTATATTACGCAGGTCTTTATTCCAGCTGTAGCCTTTGGAACAGACTGAACAGTGCCAAAACACTCAGACAGTGTTGACACATTCCACTTTTATCAGAACAAATTCATTAACCCATCCTGAGTTTTAGGTAAATTATGAAAAAGATTTAACCACTATATGCTACAAAATTACCTATGATCAAGGTGGTTTTTCTAACAGGTACAAATTAGGGGCAGTTGTTAGAAATATAACAATGGAATTATTAATTAAAATATTTACAATTAAGTGTGGCCTGACCTGTAACATTTATTTTCCCTTTGTCATCCTAGGAGGTTTCTATTCAAAGTTTGAGTTTATACACTCCAAAGAGCTGTAAATTCCCCTGAACTGCAAAGATGCCTAACTCAAATACTGGAATGGGTTGGGGCATGGGGGGCAGGATGGGACTGGAGACACAGAGAAATCCCATTTAAGGGTTTCAAACCCAGTGTTTTGTTGCAAACTCTATGAGATCCCAATGTTATGTAGTTTGCTTTCCAGCTATGCTAATGGTTTAGTACATAAACAAAGCCTTTCATTTTCAAAATGGCACTGAAATATGACTGCGTGTTTTCATATGGAAAACACGTCCAGTATGTTTTGAATCTGTTCCCACCCACTAATTAAAAAAAGACAAAAAAAAAAGACATTTCATGTCAAATTTAGTAACCAAGAAAGAATGTGAGAAGTCTCTCTCTTTAGAGCAACGAAGAAAATTAACTGCTGGACTGCTGGTGACAAGGAGCACAAAGACTGTTGCTGTGAATTAGTACACGTCTTTCAAGTGTATCTTCTCTCATGTGTTTCATTAAACGCAGGATTCAGGGCTGCACACTACCACATGGGAATTCAAGCTGCAGTAGTAACTTCTAAGACATTTTTATCTTCAGCACGAGATGTCCTGAAAATGTAAAACTGACTAATTAAAATTAGCTGATGTATTACAATATGGAGTAAACCCATGAACATTTAGGCTTTTCCAGTTATAAAATGTTAGTATTCAGGGAGCAGTGGTCTTCTAATAGCTTCTTGATCTGTCACACTTCCTGCTCTACTCACATTCTCAACAAAAATCACGACAGCTAAATGTGATTAAAAAAATTGTTTCTGCATTTCACCTACATTCCCTTTGTAAAATATTTGCATGAATTGTTTTATTTTCAAAATGACTGTTTTCTGCACACACGCAACCTCTAAGGTCGAGGCATATAATGACCGTTTTATGCACAACTTTATATAAAGCTACCATCTAGAGAAACAGTATTGTTTTAAACTTAAGATACCCAAAAATTCAACCAATTTAAGTTTTACATTTCTAATCCAACTAAGGAAACAGAACACTGAAAGTTTAGAAGGAGATATGCACTCAGTTTATACTTGCAGTAATTTTCAACACCTGCTAAAAGGTGAATGAATACTAAAAGCTCACAATTACTTCCAACTGCTTACATATCTATGAGCAGCCCACAGCTGTGTTGAATCTAATACCACATGTGTGTCTTATGTGCACTTTACTGGTACTCTAATACCAATGTTTAAACACTGTTTAAAAACCTAAATAAGCCTTCCCATAAACACCACAGATGCCTCTCCAGTTCTTGAATTCTCAGAGCTGATGAAGTCCAGAAGAGGGTGATAGTATTCCAGCTGGCCAGTCTCCTCTTGGGTTGCTAAAACCCACTTTCACACAGCTTAAAAATACAGAGAAGTGAAAAAACTAATTGCGTGCATTCTCTTTAGGGGACAAATATGTCAATCATATGACCTTACATTCGAAGGCTCGGGCTGCTCGAGGCAGCGTGTTGCTAGGGAGAGGGCTTTCTCTGCTATTTACTGAGCTTTCTTTTCAGCTTTCAGAGACCAGCCAACCCTTATTTTCCACAGACAGGAGCGAGAACTGGCGCTGCCTGGCGGGGGCCAGCACAAAGGGCCTTTGAGCAGCGCCTCTTCCCCAGGGAGCCGCACCACTGCTGGGCACACCTGACCACACCACATCTCCTCCTCCTTCAGACACAGCCCTAACCTGCGGCTCCCACCATGGATGGATGGCGAGTGACCACCCCTGCCTCAAGGAGGAGAGGCATAGGGGAGCCATTCCGGCTGCTGAAGGCTGCCTGAGGAGCCTGAGCTGCACGCAGCAGCCACAGGGTGTGTGCGCTGTGAGGTGTCCATCACTTAGGAGCATCAGGCAGCAAACCACGGGTTTGATCACAAACTGACCAAAGGCAACCTTTTGACTCCAGCCAGCCCCCAACATTTATACGTGCTGTCACTTAGGAGCTGCGGGAAGGCATGGAAGTTCCTCCTATCAGTTTGTAACATTATTTTGTTTCTACGTAACATAAATTTAGCATTTAAAATATTTTTAAAGCCTTTTAAGATAGTCTTAATTAGTCAAAATATTTTTGACATGTGCAAACATTACATAAAAATATGCATGCAACAGATTTTAAACTTTTAATCAATTCCTTTAATCTTAGCAACTTCAGTTACAAAGGATTAGTGGATTCTTAGTAAATCATGCAACATACTTCAGTTTCTTGTACCTACTCCAGAATAACAGAAGTGATGATAATTTGATTTTTTTTTAAATGCAGTCACATAATTTTCCAGTGTAATCATCCAGAATAATTCAAACATACACAAGTCTTATTTTAATTATCCATCATTGTTCTTGGGGAAAAAAAAAAAGAAAGAACCTGAAGCTGGAGTAAGTGTCAAAGAAAATTAAACCAACTTCATGTTTGAAGACATTCACCTTTGGGCTTTGGGAATTAATCATATACCTTAAGATAAGGATTTATCATCCAGATTTTGACAAATAAGAACCAACTATTTTTCATAATGTAGTAATATGAAGTCAGTTTCTTATGCTATTCCACTTTGTATATGAGATTTTATTCTGCTCCTTTTAAGATCAAATTACAAATACTTATTTCTGAAAATAAGGGACATCAGCAGTAACAAAAATTTAGTTTTTAAAGTATTACTAGTGCTTAAAAAAATACCCCTTACATTCTGCAAAAAGGTACCAAATTAAAATTAAAAAAATCTTTCTGTTATCCCCCAATTTGCAAAACAAATTTGTATTTCAGCAGTCTTTGTTTATAACATAGTTAAAGAACTTTCCTAAAACTTGTTAAATTAAGAAAACCCAAACAAAAACTCCCCAAGAACAACAAAAAACCCCAAAATCCTCCTCTGCCCTGCTTCCCTTCCTTCCCCCACTAAATAAAACAACTGTTTTTATAAAAAGTGTTTTCTGGAATCTGCAGTAAAACCTACACATTTTTTCCCCCTGCCCAAGACCATTCAGGCCATGCATAAATAACAAACTCTACCAGTTTTGTATTTGGGCCATGTGTCAGAACTCTGTCTCTCACAAGCAAGTATAGGTTGTGACAGCTCGCATACAGAAATGAGACTGTGGTATAACAAACATCTTCTGTCCAGAAGGTACGGGGATCATGAGGCACCTGACTAGAGACTTGCCAAAATAAAGGACTGGGTAACCTATTTGGAAAATCCCGAAAGGAATTACTGATAAGAATTTTTTAATCTTTTTCATAAAATCCTGCATTACCAGAATCGACTAATTATAATTTATTTTCTATATAATAATTGAGCCTACATGATAAGACAATTAAGTGTAGAAAAGTATGTATCAGGCCTATATTAAATAATTAATTTCACCATTCTTCCCTGCTGTTCCACACACTAATTTAAAAATCTGCCTCCTCAGCAGACACAGACACTAAAGTAACCATTTAGCAGGACTCGACAGTATAAATCCGATCAAATTTCACTGCAAATTAAAGGCTATACTGGGCTAGAAATAATCAAGACTTCTGTGCTTCTCTTCGTTGCTGATCATTGCATGTTTTATAGTGTTGCACCTAAACAGCTTGCTACAGACTCCAGATCAGATATTACACCAAAACTTCATTTAATGGTTTTCCTTTTTCATTTTCTAAGCAGCTGGGTACCTGAACTGTGGCTGAAACAAACTGCAGCCACTGAGCTATCCTAGATCAGTGCTGTCATGTCATGCTCGGGAAACCATCCTTGACAGGACACTCCTGCAATATTTCTACGCAGCATCTCCCCTGCAGCTTCTAATTAACCTTAAATGCCAGACGCATATTGTAGGACCTTTGCAGAGAACAAGCAATGTTGGTATTAAAAATATTAATCCACCCTAGTAACACCAAACTGTTCCAGTGGTAACTTCATTTCTTCCTACACATTCACTACCGGTGCCTCGCCCTTCACTCTCACTCTGTACTGTATTGAGATGAGATTTCCACCTGCTTTCAGAAGGATCCTTGAGTCCTGTTAAGCAATTAACACTGGACCATTTCTAGACTTCTGACTCAATTCTTCACATCTTTCTGTCTAAATCTGTTTAAATATTGGTCAGACACTCTGGCTCTCTAAACATTTATTGCTCTAATCCGATTTTTAGGAGAAACAAATTTAGACTTAGATGTTAGAAATATGTAGAATTAAATTGTCTCTCAGAGACTGCAGAATTATACTTACGTATTTCAGTAGACAAGGTGCACAACCATAAGCAAAAGCAGCTTAAAATACATTTTCTACAACAAGATAAATCACCTTAGTGCCTCTTAATCTCCTGAGCCTAAGAATCTCATGAATATTTCAAAATAATACCTAAATTCACATAATTGCTAATTTTATGGACTATATTCTTATACGTAGCACTTTGCAGTAAAAACCTCCCTTAATGTGTGTAAAAAAAAAAAATAGATAGGGAAAAAAATACCAAACTAGACCCAGAAGAAGTGTCTTTTAAGCTTTCAGTTACAAGGTGTAGCTGAAAAATTAAGAAGTAAACCTAAAGAGTGATGCAAATTTTTGGACAATGAGAGTAACTGAAGAATATTCATTTACTCAGCATTAATGGGAAGAGACAAATGAAGTTCTTTTCCTTAGGTCAAGGGAAATAAGGACAACAATGGTACAAAAGGTGTGAAAAGCAAGGCATATAATTCTGAAGCAATTCAAATAAATGGATAAATTAATGGAATTTTGTTTCCAGAATGTGTAAAAACAAGTTACTGTGCATCAGTGCATGACTGAGTTCAGGAAGCTAGGACTCTGAAAAACAGAGGACAGAACGGGAATCAGTCAGATGGAAAACTTAAGGAGAGTAATTTCAGAGGAAACAAGTTCAGACAAGTTTGCCTAGCAAATGCAACGGTCGATTCCAGAACGTAAAAAATTAAAATGCTATCCTTAAGATTTTTTCCCAGGCTACAAATTAGTTCAGGATGATTAGGCTGAGGTTTTACACTGCTGTCAAAGGAGTCAAAAATTATTTTCCAAGATGTAAAAAGCCTCTCAACTGGCACTCCTGTGGTACTTTAAGCCAATTTAGCAAGTGGTGGTCACAGTCCTACTCTTTCCTCACTGTTGCTCTCCTGTATCTATCACGACCCGGGACTGAACCGTGCCAACTTGCTCATCTCGCAACGCTTTTCTTTTTTTTTTTATTTTTTAAACTGTATATTTTCTGCCAGGTTACAAAACTGAAAGCGCTTACTGCAGACTCACCAGTAAGGGAGGAGAGACCGATGGGAGCTGACACCTCAGCGTGTCAATTGACTCAGTTCCATGTGGAATCAGGAGTCTTAGTCTTGCTAATTCTGAAGCCCAGCAGTTTACTCTTCTTTTCTAACTGGAAACCACCACCTGACATCTAAATGAATTTTTTTTCATATTAAAATATTTAATTTCGTTTTTCTTATTCCTCATTCTCCCACGATTTTTTTTTGTTTAGTTTTTGCCCATTTCTTTACTTACAATCATTCTCCTTCCTGTCTTTCTTCTCTCTTGATGTCAACCCTCTATGGAGAAATACTATTACAGCTTCGCTTGGCCAACTGTACTGATCACACTCCTCCAGCAGTTACCTTAAACTATGTGAAGTATATCTTCTCCACTTGTAGATTTGGTCATCAGGAGCAATGGCTACAATCTCAACCATTTACTTAATACTCTAAGTATACACATTCATGTTTTGCAGAGATCTTTGATCTTCTCTGGTATTTGCAGTCCATATTCTAAAAACACTGAAAAGAACTAATTTCAAACCTCTTTAAAAACATCATCATCCTACCTGGCAATTCTTACAGCTTATACCAGCAGCTTTAAATCCGTAGCAGTTAAATGATATAGCCAGTACTTATAAAACTCCATGTTAAAACTGAAAATAATGCATGGTTGGATAGTGTGAAGACTCTACAAAAATCAATTTCCTTATTGATATATTTTCCTTTTTGTGTATTACATTCTTCTACAGAACTACCCTAAGTGAGAGCTGCTGATTTTCTTTAGCCAAGAATTGTGTGGCTTAGATGATGCATTTTGTTTTCATATCTCTGCATGTAATGTTAATTTTAGCATAAGAGCATATAAACACTCTTCTGACCTGGAGTTCAGATACCCACAATACACATGCAAAGAACTCGTTCCCAAAAGTTTACAAGTTAGTAAGTGAAAAAATTGTAGAAGGAAACAAACAGTCGGAATCTAAAGATCAAAGGCAAAAGTAACAATGCCCCAGCAGAAGCAGAACTAAATGGAGACTGGATAAAAATACTTGCAAGAGAGGTTATTAGAAAAGAGGGAGTGCCCAGAGAAGAAACAGCTGCTATCCCTACTGGTCTAGCAGCATGCACATTTCTTTGATTCTCTGGATTCCTGGACCAGCAGGAGCCAAGAACCCTCAAAATATAACAAATTAAACACAGAGAACAAGTACTTTGCATAGCTTCCCACTTCTTCCCCATTATGGTATTCCCACCTTTTCTGTGTGCATATCCCTGACACTTCCTCTGTGTTCTCCAGTGCTGGGTGAGACATTCAACAAGGTGATTTACCTCTCCAAAAACCCCAGAAAATTTGTGAGTTACTTTTCTAGCACTTAGAATTAGCTCACAGAAAAATCTGTAAAGTGTTCTTTTATCATATCCATCCACAAATTAATTAGCCTGCAGCTGCATTCAGCAATGAAGCAGAAAGGGGACTTTTGCTTTCAATATGAAACAACAGCTCATCACAACTCATGAGAACATACTTTATCTGGAATCAGATTCACATCTAAGCAGGCCCATCTCAGTTTTACCTGAACCCAGACTTTTTTCTGTATGCCATACTTTTAGATGATAAAACTGTAAGGTTTCTCATACACTGCTCATGAGGTAAAGGACTAAATATCCTTCAAATAAAATATCCATCGTCTATCAGGTAACTTGCCTGATGTATGTTTACATATACTCTGGAGAAGGATGTTTCTGATGTGACCAATCAGTAAGTTTTAGGTTACGAAAACCCCTCATTAAAAAAAAAAAATACAGTGAAATACTAGGCAGCAATGCCCACCTTCCCCTTTCACAGGTATTGCAAAACTAAAATCATACTATGTAGGCCAGATTCAATTATCAGTAATTTTCAAATATCTTTATCTCAACATCTGACCTGGCCAAAAAATCTCACCAGTTTAAGCTTTTCCTGCACTCCTATTGCCACTTATTTTCACCTCAGTTTTGCAAGTCAAGCAGAGAGGAGAAGAGGAAGAACACACAAGATGTGAAATAATATAGGTCTCAATCAAGCCTCACAACCTATGGAACCAAAATTCTAAAATGCAGAAAAAATCCCGGAGGATGAAATCTGAAAACTGTAATACCAATATATACCTTTTTATTTTTCTGGTTTTTTTACTGCCTGATTTCTGTAAATACCATTTATTTGCAGAGCTTCTGTAAGGTCTTGAAAGTATGGACGTAAGTGATGCACTCAGTTCGATCTTGTATTCCAAAGAGTTGTCTGAAGCATTGCCTTTTCTACATACTTTTTCAATGCTGATAATGTCCTCTAGTAATTTAGCAACCGTCTTATAACACAGAGTGTAGAAGTTTTCATAGTTTCAGTTTCTCAAGCCACTTCACAAACACTTAGATAATACCTTTAAATTTTGCCTTCCAATATTAACTCTTCTAAGAAATAAGAAAGTATAGGGGTGGGGATCAATTCTGATGAAATCAATTCCCTGATAGTATTTCTCACACTTTAAATGAACAGGTAAAAATTTGAGTAACAGTAAGAGTAAATGCTGCTCTAGTTGTCTTCAAATTTCTCTGGAGATATTTCCAAAGTTTCAGTGAAACAGGACCCTGAGGCTACCTAAAAGCTTCAGCTGCATCATTAGTAACAGTTCAGGAATTTGTTAGAACTTAGCAGCTGTTCAACCACTGAATCACCAGCACAAATTTACTATTTTCCTTTGCTAATTCACAGGATTCCTGCTAGTGATGTAAGATTATATCAAGGAGTTCTAACGTATTTTTATGGCTCTAAACTAAAGTTAAAATTCCTGCTATTATGGAAGTACTGCTTTCTTTTTAATTAGTTCCACCTCCAAATCCTAATAGTTATGATGAGTAAAGATTTGAGATTAAAAGGATCACAAGGCAACATTTAAGCCTTAAGCTATATAATTGATATAAATTATATTGGGGAAAATATTGCATACTGTTTCAAGTATAACGTGTCCCTGAATACACATTTTTAAAGCTAGTATCAAAGTACTCAAGCACGTATAATCTTTCCTATTTCTTTAAGTTACCCGAGCTAAGTGGCTAGGAGAACATTAACACATGCTTCACACAAACACCGGCCGTCAGTTCTCCTGCAGCCTACTACAGCTGACTTCTGGAGCACAGCTGAAGGTTAAACAAGCATAAGTGATGTTCATCACTAGAGGCACTTGTGAAAGCACCAAGTCCATCTTCTCACATTTCAATAGCATCGGTGCTGACAAAGAAGTCAGCAGGTCAAAGCCCAACTCCCCTTAGAGAGAAGGCAGGCCTGAGCTGGGAAAACATTTACATGTGACCCGAGAAAAAAACAGTTCGAAGGGCCATAGGAGCTTATTTGTTTTCGAAAGAAACCTCAATGCCCTCCCTCCCCTTTCAGAAGCAGATCTGACAAGTGTTGTAATAAATATTACATGCACAGAGGAAAGTTGAAATCAATAGCAGGTTAATGTTTATTGAAACAATACAGAGAACCATTTTTAATAGCATTACTTGAAAATAGATCTAATCTAGCAAAGGAAATTCAATTTATGTTTATAGCAATCAGATTTTGCTTTTTACTCCGGGGATTTGTTGCAAACTATGCTTACTGTACTGTATTTAGCATGAAACAGTTTAGCCTTAATAAGCTGATAGTCTGCAAGGGAGCATGGATCAACTTATTCTCATTAAGAATGTAAGCAGCTTTCTAACAGCCTTCTTTGCTGTTCAGCCCATGCCAGAGAAAGCAGGGATCTCTCCTCTAAACCCCGTAATTTATGAGTTTATTCAAACTCGCCAAATTGCTTTAAGTAAACGCCTCTTATATTTGAAAATTCCCATGGCAACTCATTTAGTTTGGCAGGAAGGCAGACCCAAATTCAATCCTTTTATCCTCCTGCTAAACCATTACAATGGTAATTCTGCTCTGACACTCTGAAGAGACTGCTAATTACTGTACTCGGGTCCCCAGACAGATTCCCCATTCAGATTAAAATGGCTGTGCGCGGCAGAGCACAGCAGCAACACCTTTGTGTACAGGAAGGGATGTACTCTCACATTAGGGCTTTTTACAAGAGAGGCTCCAAGACTGCGAAGACAAAGCATCTCCTATCCACTAAGTCATGCAGAACAAACACCGAGGAAGGCAAAAAGCCAGCTGCACTGACAGCGAAGGAGACGACCGAGCCACTAACTTCGGTGTGTTGACTACTGAAGATACTTAGGCACCTCTCAAATGAAATTAATTAATCATGTTATTGCTATTATATACGGCATGTAATAGTCTAAACTACGTATCAAGGAACTACGTGATACTGAGTATTGTGTCATTATATTCCATGTGCAAGAGCCCACTGTATCTCTGTCATGAGAATGTCTCAATTTTTAAAAAGCCACCCAGGCCCTTTTACAGCGTTATTTATTTTGAGAAGGGGATGTGTGGATTTTGTAGCAAAGCCTCCCCCCGCCCCCCCTCCCCCCCGTTATTTTTAATCGAGAAAATGTGAAGGAAAATTAATGACTGCACCCTTGCTCTTTAGCCCTGCATGTTCCCTCTTTTATTAAAATGTAAACAGCAGCTCAAAGCTGAAGAGAATAAACATTTGCTGTCTCTGGACTAAGAATTCATGTACTGGAAAAGCCTAAACCCTGGCTTAACTCATTCTTCTACAGCGAATTAAGATGGTGGTCTGTCCTCCCAAAAAATTAATTTTGGTCTGTCTTGGTCATACCACCATTTCTTTAGGAGCAAGAACACCCACAGTAAACATTACAACAACTTTCCTTCCTTTCTCCCGACGAAAACTTACTAGAACTAGTAAAGAACTAAAAGCACAAAAGTAAGACATGTTCTTAGAAAGTTACTCAAAAGGGAAGGAAGCCAACTTTTAAAATGTTCGAGAAAGAGAGATCAAGCGATGCATTTAATTTCAAAACATATTGTCTGATTTCTCTTTTAACCTAAAATGAACACCTAATATCTCACACTTTTTTCCAAAAGATGACTTTAAATTGTGCATTAGTTTGATTCATAACATTTGGGAAAGTTAAGCTTTCACTTAAAAAATTACGGAGATATTCTAAACCTACTGCATATTTGTTTTAAGAACAGATTTAGTTCTAAAATCCTATATGCAATGGCAAACAAGAAACCCAAAGACAATTTTATCACGAAACATTTCTAATGAAATGCAGCCATACTGTTAAAAACATCATTAAAGTGTAGGCTAATCTAACAAAGCAGTCAGACCCATCTGGCCCAATTAGTGAAGCAGTCTACAACTTCTACCAACAGGAAAGGAAAAAAAAAAACAACCCAACCAACCAACCAAACAAAACAACAAAAAACAACCTAAACCCCCCAAACAAATAACCCCACAACAAAACAACAACCAACCAACACCACTACCACCACCACCAAAACAAACAAACAAACCAACCAAAAACAAACAAACAACAAAAAAAAAAACCCAAAACATCCCCCAAATTGTTTCCATATATTGCTCCATCTGACCTCTACATGCAATTCCTTCAGTGGTTTATAAGGATGCTGGTGAAGTCAGGACTAATATCGAACAGGTACATGCAATCTAACAATGTACTTTAATCTGAGAAGTAAGGAGCATTTCAGATAAAACCATACTGATGCATTAATTATGCCTGCCCATATACCATACTTGCCAACTCTATCAATTTTTTAATTAAGGGCCTTTTGGTGTTCTAGAAAAGGTTTCCATATGCCTGTAGAACATTCAATGCATACGTACACTACAGCATCTTACACTGCACATACAGTGTAAATGTACTGGTATCTTACATGTGAGACACCACCTACACATATTAATGCAGTATGGTTCCAGATACTGCATAAAAAATTCTTCTACAGATAAATGACTGCTGCTCCATCCTCCCGCAAGAACAGTTCTACATCAAATTTCAACTATGGAAATATTGCTCATCTTCACTTAAATAAGAATTAGTGCCTGGTGTTATTAATAATGCTTTAATAAGGATAAAATATAATTTTAATTTTGGGGTCTCTGGTAATATTTTTACGTTTAAGACTGTACTGTACACTTGTATTTGGCAGCTTACAAATAGAAAGAAGCTCCTTTGCCTTACTGCGATGGTAAAAACACAGACTACCACCCATGCTTCTTTATCTTGCTTTGATACTTGAAAACAGTTCATCAGTCCTGCTGGACAGTATCTGAAATCAGTATCTGGCTTCATATTCTGGATTGCAGTAAGTTTGTTCTTGTGGTTTTTTGGCTACCCCATAAGCCACCAGACAACAACAAAAAAAATTGTTTTGCTTTGGTTTTGATTATGAAAGTATTCAGTAAAAAGGTTCAAGTCACCCTTATCATCAACTGTGCCCCCAGTTTTAACCCTTCTGAAAGCTCTTATTTCAACCATCTAAGATACACCATACTGTCAGTCTTACTGGGGAGGCGAAGGGGCATCTCAAGAATAAGAAAACCCAACCGGTTTACCTAAAGATAACCAGCAAGTAACACAGCAGAAGCTTTTGTGCAAGGAAGTACTTAAAACTGTTGAGTGTGAGGTCTGGATGTTAACTAGAGGGGCCTAAGTGACAGACTGGTTCATATTTGATTTTACGAATTTTTTTCCCAAAACATCTTTCAGAGGAGGCTGCAGGACTCAGCAAGGATTCAGAAATACCAGTAGCTATGCTTTGCTGAAAGCAAGGTATTTTACACGAGGCAACACATAACAAATATTCTGGAAGGTGGTGGAGAGTTCACAGAAGCAGTTTTGGAAGTAGTTTCCTATACCTCCAAAAGCAAGTGTGGATAGATAATGAACCAAAGAACTGTTCTGGAGTAAGGTCATCACTACTGAGATGAGAAGCAATTTCACTTTCATCAGATCCTTCAGGATTACAAGAGTCTCTCCAAGCAGGATGATATCCTGGGTTTAATACATTTTTCTCTCTTTTGCAGAACTCACATCTACAAAAAAAGGACAGGAGAATCATGCTCTGTCTAGCACCCCTAAGATGTTGCACTTTGGGTATCAAGGGAAAAGAAGAGCTCTGCGCTTCACTAAGTACTTGTGATAGGAAGCAGAACTGAGACTTAAATCTTCATCAGATCTATTTATACTTCTGAATCAATGAACACTGACACAGGTGAAGGCACAGACACATGTATCAACCTTCATTTTCCAAGAAACTACATGGAAAAATTCTTAAACCCTGCTTTCTAGATGGTGCCATTTTTTATCTCTCTTAAAGCTGGGTTATGTGGCAGACAGGACAGATACTGTTCTCTGCCATAAATGCAACACACCCACGTGCTTTTGAGAAAAAGAAACTTTTATCACCAGAAACAAAAAATAATCCTGACAAAGTTAAGGGAGTATAACCATAAGCCTGAGGTCAAAGACAGGAAAAGAACTGGTCTAATTAATCAGACATCTAAAGGATGCCACAACAGTAATGTGAGAAGGCAACTGTATGAAGAAGCAATGAAAGGATAATTTGGAAAAAAAAAAAAATTTCTTCTCTCTCAGATTCCACAGTACACCCTTATTTCTATGCTTTGAAATATAATATTTACTGGTTTGGATTGGTAACATATGCTATTAATACTAATATTTTACAGCAATATGGACATGTTTATATTCTATAACGACAACTAAGTTTTTTTCTGAAATTAACTTTTTTTATTGTAAGTAATAGGCTGGTAGTCTACAGCAAAAACTTAGTTTTTCTACTTTTTACATAAGCTTCCCTTGAAATACAAGCTTTTTAGAGAAGCCAAAAAGTCATAAATTTACTGTTCTTATGCCTGTTAAGGTTCCCTGCTAATCAATTGTTTTAATTAAAAAGGATTCTATTTTGACATTTCTGTGAAAGAAATTAAATTAAAAAGCAAAGCTTATTTATAAAAAACCCAAAGTGATTGATATCAAAACACCAAAAGGAGTAATTGTTTTTTCTTTCCCCTCATGATTCTACTACACACATCTCCATCAGAAAGAGGTTACAGAATCTGGAAAGAGAAGCCATGCCTTAAATCACAGCTAGTTTACATTAAATGACACAGAATCCCATATCTAGTTTTCTTAATTCCCCTGAACCTTTATATTTGGCTGAAAGCCAATGTGTGATTCACATTGAAGAAAATTGACTAAACAGACTAAAACGCAGCAAAAATAAATAAAACCAGAACCTAAAGTATGTTGGGGAATATGTCTCAACTACATCATCATAGAAGTTGTCTTAGCAAACATTTCAAAAGTTTCCAAGTCAATTTGAGACTTTTAGTAAAAATTAATTCCTAGATTCCAAACCTAAACCACTGATGCACACAGCTGTGCATCTTTCAAGTTCTTAGAAGCAACCTAGACTAAGATTTTTAGAAGAACATGTACACTTCAGTTGTACAAAATCTTAATGGGGTCTTGTTACTGAAGCCACTTTGGATCTTTTGAAAAAAATCCTATAGACAGTAGTGAAAGAAAGTATTATTTAAAAACTATTAACAGTTGTATGTTGAAACTGCTACGAACAGATTACTTCTAAAAGCTGGAAAATATATCGAACATAAAGCATGATGTAAATAAGAATAAATTGTGCTATTTATCAGCTTTAGTGTCTTACATGATTCACTTTACTTTCCAAGCATTGCAGAATGATTTACATGGAAACAAGGGATGACATTTTCTCAAATGATACTGGTAGAGGTCCTTCAAGGCTGTCCAATTGAGCAGGACTCCTGTTTGATTCTGCACAACTGCTTATCTTCCCATTTAGTTTGTAAGGAAGACAAGACGTATAATTTAATGCCTAGTTTATCTGT
>VYZQ01050651.1:0-39300 GCA_013400655.1 Mystacornis crossleyi
TCGGTGGGGTTTTGGGGTTTTTTGTAAATTTAACTAATTTCTAGTTTTTTCTAACAAATTCTAGAAAGAAAGTAATGTAAATGCCAACTTATCTGCTTTCTAAGCAAACCACGACTCAAACCACTACATAAGCAAACAGCAGTTACAGCTTGTATTCAAATGAAGTGAATCTAGATAGACACGTGGTCTTTGTACATCTAAAAAGTTTTTCACAGCTGAGATGTAGTGGTCTTCATTAACCACCAGCAAAGGTATTCTTGAAGTTGTGCCAAATGGAGCCAGAGTTGGCTTTGGGACAGAGCAGCATTATTGCATGCTTGGGGACAATGCAGGCACAGAGATCTTGGATTTCTGATACTCCTAGAACTGGACCACAATGGTGAATTTAAATTTTAATTTTTTTTTTTCCCCAAGATGGAAGAAATGTATAAAAAAGCCCATGCTGCTATACGGGATAATCCAGTCCATGAAAAGAAACCCAAGAGAGAAGTCAAGAAAAAGAGGTAAAATTCTCATTAACATCTGTGTGGCTTCTCTGTTGGAGCTATCTTAGTTACAGTAAAACAAGTAATGCAGTTGTGTCAATAATTCTAGACCAGGCTAAGATACATGCAGTTCTGTATAATTTAGGAGTTAACTTTAGCAGTAGGAATATGAGATTCAAGAGCTCTTAACTATATAAAAAAATCCAAGTGAAGAATGCTTGTGGCTTGAATAGCTGGAACAGTGTGTATCCTCAGTCTGTGTTTTCAGCAGGAAAGCTGCGTCTCTTCAGCTGAGAGCTCAATTATTTTGTCAGTTCTAAACTATTTTGATTTTTCAAGGGTGTGGGAGAAAAGAAATCAAGGCACAGCTATCACACAGGGCTTAATAATGTCTGTACTTCGGTCACAAGAGAGTACAGAGTTTACCTCTTGAGAAGTTAAAACTGTCCAACCCTGCCTTTCTGTGGTGCCCTAACTACAGCCTTAGATCATTGTGAGGAAATAAAGCTTGTTACAGAAGTGGAAATATATTGTTCCATTGCGCTCTTAGTCACAGTTGTGATGCACTGCACATTTCTGGACTACTTTTTTGCTTTGGATCTACTGCACACTGTGCTTACATTGCAGGTGGAACTGTCCCAAGATGTCCCTGGCCCAGAAGAAAGACCGTGTTGCTCAGAAGAAGGCCAGCTTCCTCAGGGCCCAGGAGCGCAGAACTGAGAGTTAAGACAACTTCCACAGTTTTCTGTGAAGCTTTGGAAAAAGTGGCAATAAATTTATTGAGGAAGCAACTGTGTAGGACCGGCTTATTTATATAGTTTATAAAAACAGAATATTTTTTATGATCTAGATATTCTGTACCTGAAAGGGTTTTTTTCTCCCCTTTCAAAGTACTGTGTGAATTGAGTTTTCTCAGAGAAGAGGTGACACACTTCAAAGACCAAGGCTGCTATATCAGAATTAGTCCTCTAAGAAGGGGAAGGAAATCAATTAAATTAATTTTTGGCATAGCTAGTAGCAAGGACTAAGTATAAGAGCCTGCTGCTTTTAACTAGAGAAGGATTTAAAATTCTTAAGCTGATTACTTCACATTATTTAGCTGATAAGAGAATTCACTTCTAAGTTGCATGTATGGGAGTAGGTACAGAGGCCTTGTTAAGGAAACATTCCTGAGGCTCCCTGGCAGTTACACATCAGAGCCTTTGCTCCTTGACTCCCCACACACTCACACGCAGCCAGACCATGTTCCCTTCCTGTCCACCCGTCGGGTTTCCTTCGCAGAGCCCTCGACACCCCGTTCCACAAGGCAGTTCATTGCTGGTGCAGGAATAACTCAAGATGGTTGCTCTGAGGAGCACCCCTGGGCTTTTATACCCTCACACTCCTCACCCACCCCCCATGCCAGTCTCTACAGCTCATTTTTCTCCTGCCTCCCTTCTCTGTGTCACTCCACCTCACTGGTCACTGCTTTTCATCTCTTTATCCTAAAGGGTGGCTCCCACCCTGAGCCCAATCTGTGTTTCCTTCTGCAGCTTGCAGTAGGGATTCTCAGCAGCCTTGTCCTGCCCTGGTCCTTTGTCTCCTCCTACCTCTCAGTTTCTGTGTGCCAATAGGTTTCCCACTAGACTCGGAGAAACCATTTGCACAGTTTAAACACGAGTCAAGTAGGCTACCTGGAAGAATGTTTTGTTCTAAGATACTGGTAGCTGGTGTAAACACTGCTACTGAAAAAAAAAGGAGGCCTGTGATTTATTGTAAACAAAAGTGTATTTTTTTCCAATGAAAGCTTCAACTTGATGCAACAGTAATAAAAATGAAAATCCTTTACAGCAAACTTCACCATGAAACATATTCTCCCATGTTAAAATACCCAATGACCCTGGGTATTTTAAGTAATCTCAGCCCAAATAGCAGTCACTGTCAGATTTTTTCACCAAGAACATGACCACTTTACACTTTTCGTGCATTGCTGGTTACAAATACTTACTAGTTCATAGCTGGAGCACATTAGCAAGTTCAAGACAATAATTAGCATGAGCATAATTTCTTAAACTAAAAGGCTGATGTTCACAAAATAATCTTAACCCAAGCTGCATATTATTACATCTGGTACGGAGAAATTACTTTGTTGTGGTCCTGTACTTCAGTTTCATGATTCTAGAAATGCATTTGAAACAGGATACCTAGAGCAATTAACGTTTGAAATACGTAAATAAAGCTTGTTCTTCTTACCTCTGCTAAAAATGAATTAAGGGGCCAGGATTCAGAAGTATACAGATGACTGCCATTAAAATCAGAGATTGAATGACTTTGTACCTAAAACATTGAGAAATTAAACAGGCAAGTATTGAGCACATATTAAGGTGTTTTATGGACATCCAATTCTGCATAATTATGAATACAGATGTAAATCTGAAAAATAACAAGGGTGCAGATTAAAGGTGGTGGAGTGGTCATGCCTTGTGGAGTGCCAGGATCAGATGATGTTTATTTACTCATGGCTTGAGTCTTAACAATGACTCAGAGATGCTACAAGAAAAAAAGAATAGTAGCACACTGCAGCTCACTTAGTAACAGCTAGGAATGAGCTGGAAAACACCTCACAGGCTCCCATTTGAGCAGTATTGCTCAATCCTGAACAATCCAGCTTCTGGCTTTAAATTCAGGACTAGCTCTTGCTTACATAGTTCCTGCAGTAGTTCAGAAGATTGAGGTACAGCTAAATGTGGAGGGACAGTAAAGAGTCAAGACTATCCACAACTATTAACTTGTTTCTCATGTCATACAGCAGATCCTACACTATGCAAACTTCCTTTTTTTAGCTGGTAGGACACTTCTGCTATTCAGTATTTTTTAAAATTAACTTCAGTTTTCATAGTATAGCTTAGTCCACAAACTCCTTGCTTTTCATTATTTGCTACAGCTTAATTTGGGTTAAGGATTTCCACTGCATTTTTTAAAATGGATGCTAATGTTGCTGCTAAACCATATAGATGACTTTAAGAAATAATATTCTAAAATTCTTGGCTCCCAAAGGGCTCACCATACCATGACTTAATTAAAAAATGTTGAACTACTTAAACATTCAAGACATAAGCATGAGGTAACAATGTGTAAACAGAATCTGATTTGTCTCATATTACAACCTATCCATTCTAGAATAAAATTCTGATTTTCCACAGTTAAAAAATTATTTAATGTGCAAATTCTGCCATGCCAAGGTATTAGTAAACTTCAATCTCACAGTTCAGTTTATTCATAACAGCAGCTTGGACTTGGACACATTATTTGCAGTAGTGGCGATTCTTCATAAAACTACTTAGGAGAAAAACCCTCTGCAGGTATTTCACAAGTGAGCAATGTTTTTTCACAGAAATGGAAGATGTTCCCTCAGCTGATGTGGTGGCACTGTGAATACTTTCATCCTGTTCAAGATCTGACAAAGTGCACAGAACAGTCAAGCATGCAAGAGTTGTTGTTTCCATAACAGCACTGAACACCAGAAGTACTCCTGGCCTCTGCCCGATCATTCAGTGGCATGTTCATTCTTTGAGAAGCCCTGTCATAAGTTACTGACTGACGGGCAAGACTGAAAGAACCATTAATAAAATCTGAGTAAAGAAATATCTTTTTAAAAAGGTGCAGATTGTTTTTATCAAATGTCTTAGGCCACCCCTAGTGGCAGGCATCAATATTCCCTTCTGCTGGTGGTGAAGCTAAGAATCATTTGTATGAGAAATTTTCTTCCACAGTAAAGTTTTTAAGTTATTGAGTATTAAAGAATGCTCCATTTCCATCTGATTTGCTGTGACTTTAAGGGCAATGCACAAGTACAGTTGTTTCTCCAATTCTTCATGGATATCAGAAGGAACACCACGAAGCAGATAGTCTTTAAGGAGCTGACAAGCTTTTGCCAAGTTTGGCTGAATTACTTCGGTGGTACATCTCATTTTGCTTTGGTCACAGAGTGTTCTACAGTCTGTACCATAAATGCAGTCCAAATCTGAGTCACACTGACGATCTTTAATTATTTCTTTCAAATTCATTTCTGGCACAATTTTTCTCATGTCCATCATTTTCAAATCATATTTATCATTATATCCCAAGTTTTTGGCACTTGTATCACACATAAGAAAGTTTCCATAAGGTCCATGAAAAATATCCTCCACAAATTCTAAAAGCCCTATAGCTATTTTTGCCTTTCTTGGCCATGATGGAGTGAACCACTGGTCCATGCTTCTTCTGAAGCCAGAGGGAATGAGAAGTTCTATAATCCATGGAAGGCTGATTCCATAGAGAGAGGTATATTCAACTCTTTCGGTCACATAGAGATCCCCACAAAAACCCATCAGCTTGGGAGTATGTTCTTTATCCTGCAAGATCACCATTAACAGAAACTCTTCTAGCTGCAGGAGTGCCCATGCAGATTTTGCCTCTGGCAAGGAGACTCTTCCATCTTTGTTTCCATCAGCGAAAGACAGGATGAGATTAACCAGTTCTGAAAGATTTCCTTGTTCACCCAATTTTGCCTAAAAGCAACAAAGGAAAAAGATAAAGTATGATTTCATTAACTGCCCCCAATCCAGCTGTCATTCTGCCTCCTGTTACTCTCCTTCTATGAATAATATGAATAACAGGGTATGTTCTAGTTTTCATTGGTTACGGATGTAACAGGACCTGCCACCACGTGCCTGCAGAGCTCCCTTTCTGTTCTGTTTTCATAGGCACCGAGCATACAATCCTCTGAAAGTTACTACCTTTCTTTGCACTACAAAATGCAAACATTAAAATACAAACATTGTTTCTTGATCAGATCAGTCTTAAGAAAAATTGTATCAAGTAGCTTGTTCAATATTCTCTACAAAAAAGTGTGTAGAATTCAAGTGTTTAGATCAGGTTCAGTTTTCAGCTGATTAGACCTTAAAAATGTAGAGAAATCATGTTATCAGCTACATTTTGGCCAATTATTAAAGATACCAAGACAAAACTGGGTACAAATCCCATAACTTTACTGAAATGCTTAATTTTATTATTTGATTAACCACCTCCATTGTAGGACTACAGAGAAAGAGCCATTGCTGGAATCAGACCTGTTCCATTTTCAGCTGAATGCTCACATGAAGGCAGATCAACTTTTTCCAAATTTTCCTTAAAACTACCCAAACACACCTGCTGCTCACCATTGCTTTAGAGACAAACCTGCTGCAATGCATGACAACTGACACCAGCCTTACATCATATTTTCTATACAAATACTAGCAAAATCTATAGACAAGATGAATGCCAGCTTCCATGATTTAAAGAGTAAGGAAAAAACCCTGATAATTAGTTACTTCAAACTTCAAGATAAGCACCTCCGGGGAAAACTATTTTCGTGCTGATTATTTTTCTAACATACTCTTGAACGAGGCTCATACAATAGGGTATTCTCTCCAGCTTCAAGAAAACAAGCCTTTCTGTCAAATAGAATAAATAAGAATATACTTACTTTAAAAAGACCATATACCATTTCTTTGAATTTCTCAACAGTGGTTCCTCTTGTTGGTTTATCAAATAGGACTATTTCCTTCCTTGGTTCTGGGTCAGTACCAAAATCAAGTTGAGCAGCTTCTTCCATCTGGCATTTTATAACACTTTGCAGATTTCCCCAGATTCCTAAATACATCTATGCAGAAAAAGAGGGGGAAATGTATAAAACACTGTAGAAATGCATCTGAAGATCACCTGTCCTCCAACCACTGCTTCAAGAGTCAAACAGCGACACTGATCAGAAAGTGAATCCTGTGTGCAAACAATGAATATGGCAATTTGAACAATGGCAACTTCAAATACAACCTGCTGCTGCAGGTACTTTGGGGACACTACACTGTCAAAATACAGACAGCTCCCCAAACAACAGATTGGCATTACTGCCACCTTTACATAGCTTGTTACGAGGCTGTGGCTTCTATTTGTGATGCAGGATAGCAGAGAAGCAGTATTCTGTACAAAAGTATGCACACTCTGTCAAACTGTGGAAGGATTCAGTATATATTATGTATGTTTCCAAAATATGTATATTATGAAATAGACATATACCCCTCTACATATAGGAATAATAAATATTATTTTATATAGGTGCATATTATATATATTAATTTATATTATACTGTATCTTCTCTATATAGGTGTATATATACACACTCTGCATGTCACAGCAAATAAAGTTTGAAATAATCTGTTTTAAACAGATTCAACTTGCTGACACTAAACTCTACCTGATGTTCCAGACAATGACATTTCAGTGGGAAATAATCAAACTAGGTTGGATGAGTAAATCCTTACCTGGTTATTGGGCTTTGTTGACAAACATTTTCCAAAATACAGTGTTTCTTTAGCACAAAGACTACTACATGCTGACCCATCAATAACACCAGTCTTGTATTTATCACACTGAAACAAATAGGGAGAAAAATATTTAACGAATTGCCTAAGAAAGGAAGCAACAACCGTATCTCTTTCAACATCTAAGTTTTGAAAGAAAAATCTAAGAAAAAAATTTAAATAACCCTATGTCAAAATAATGTTAAGAGACAAAACTGGTTTTATCTGTAACTGAAATTGTAATCTTATTTCATGATGAAATACGAGAATTTGATTAAATTACACGTGGCACTGACTGAATTAGTCAAGCACTTCAGAAAGCTATGCTAAATATACTTACTATTATTTTCCTACAGTCATGTCCTCTGCACAGTTCCGTGTAGGTGGAGTACTGAACATACATAATCCAGCTGCCAATAAACACTACCAACCAAGAGATGAAGAGGTACTTTATCCGCACATAGGACAGGCGTACCTAGAGCACAGAAACAGAAAATATTGTTTGTAATTCACTAAGCAGCAGTAAACATGATTTACTATTTCATCTTTAAGGAATTTGACTTCCACAGTGATAAAATAAGCAGACTGCATTATATGGAACATTTGCTTCCTTCAGTTAGCAAAACTGACAGGGGAGGTCAGTTTGACTTATGTAAGTGGAAGGAAAATTGAGATATAAATAAATAGAACAAAAGATGTCAGACCCTCACAGGGCAAGCCAGACTGCAAGAACCACTTTGATCAAAATCATAAACTGCCAGAGCTCAATTAAGTACATTTTCCTCTAAGATCAGTTACGTATGTTCCACTCGTGGTAAATCAAATCCAACAGAACAGGAATTTGGTCAAAAAATAATCTGTGTTAATGGGTAAATATGCAAGATAGATATACAATGAGCAGGGTGGATATCAGGGTCAGGTTCCATGTGCTGAAGTCTCGCACTCCTTCCTTGAAATGACACCATTTAATTATGCAAATAAAATTTTTCTGTACTAGCCTCACCTTCAGTGGTCTTTCCCACAACAGTATGCATGACTTTCCTCTTCTTTCTGTGGCCTCACATAGACAGTTTTCACAGGGGCAGAAGGAAAAACTATTTATAAATTAAGAACTGAGGGAGAGCTAAGTGTCGTACAAAATAGGAGGGATGTTTTGACCCTTTCCTTCTTTTTTTTTTTCTCCTCCTCAGAGTCTGGTGTGCTAACAGGTTGATTTTCATACTCACATCAGGATTAGAAACTAATTAGAAGGTCAGGATCAGCTTTAGCAGCAGGATATAGGGAAAGTGCGTGGGAGCAGCTATATTTGGTCAGTCTAAGATCCATTTCTACCAGTATCCTAATCTTCAGCAATACCTATAAAAAGATGCTATCAAAGACTGAGAATATATATTATATATATCAAATGTGCTCCCAGCTTCCTCTAGAAGAACTTGCTTAAGTCAGATATGATATTCTATATTTAGTAAATCTCAAATAATTTATTTTTCATTTAAAATATTTCAATTTACCCAGATTCCCTTAAAAATCTACATAAGCTTTTAGCAGCCACAACAAACTTTTGCAATTAATTCACAGGTCTACTATCCACTACCAAGGTCAGGCACTGGACTTTATTTTGCTGAAGTCTGATTCATATTAACTTTGTTTGAGACCTCCTAGTTCATTGGAAGAGTGAACAATTTCTGTCCACTCTGTCCCCATCTGACATGTTTCTGTAGGCCTCCATAACACACCTCCCTGTGATGTCATCTCTTTTCCAGACTGACAGGTCTTAACCTGACTGTTCATCATAGAGAAATTATTTTGTATGTTTGGAAAAGGTTCCAAGAAAAGTAGTAATGATGAGCAGTTTTGCCATCACATACATACACAGAACTGCAGCAGATATAAATAAGCTTTTTTTTTTTAATTAGAAAGACTGCAATAATTCATTAGTATTTATTAAAATATGACAAACAACCAGCATGCATTACACCCTTTCTCTTGGAAACAAAAAAATCCAGAAAAAGTCAGTTTCAAAGGACCCAAAGGTGATTCCAGTCCATAAAGCTGTGGTCCTGCCACACGCCTCAGCTGTGCATCCCTATTCCTTCATGCCTTCACAGACAGTCACTTGACAATCTTAAAAGTAGCTGGTTAAAAAAAGAGGGAGCTACTATTAACTTTTTATTCCAGTGATTTCTCTTAGAGACAGGTTTTATAATTTTGGGCGTTTTAAAGCTATTTCTAATAACCCTGTTATGTAGTAGAACATGAAGCACAGAAAACTACTGGTAAAATCTAGGGAAGATCAACAGAAATAAAAGCGACAATTTTAGGGAAAGCTGCTCTTGTGTAAAAACGGCTTGGGAACCAAAGCTTCTGGGACAACAAACACTCTTCATTCCTCAGTGTTTCTTGCTGAATCCTTCCATGACCTTTATAATACACTTCAAACCAAAGTGCTATTTAATGAAATTTTGTATTACCTTTAGTACAACCTCAGAGACCAGCAGTGGCCTGCAGGCCTCAGGACCACTGCAGAATATTGACCATACTCACAGTACAGATACTGTATATATTGTCCTCCTCCTCAGGCAGAAAGAGAATGTACTTGAGACCGAAAATCCTCCCCAAATGCCATCTGACTACATCATGTATTTGGCAGGAAGTTCCAGAGAAGCTAGATTTATTTTGAGCTCAGCACTGTGCCAATGGAGTCGTGCAGCTTTTGACTTGCAAAAGCCACCCTGCCAATTCAGAGCATGGACAAACAGCATCCCTCTGCTTACAGACAACCAAGGTTCCACTCTCTGCTTCAAAGGGAATTACTTTTCTAATAAGGACTTCCTCATCGTGTTCAGCAAAAGGCCTGATCATTATTTGATTTCTTCCCATTCATTCCCCTACCAAAATTTTCCTTTTCTCCCCAGAATCGGTCAGTGAGTGTAGACACACTAAGTTCACTTCACCTGGCAGGTGCACACGCTGTCCGAACGCAGGGACACGGATTTACTGCGCCTGGTTTGGTCACACGAGGGCCGATGCACCCCGAACACAGAGGACTTACACCTACTGGGCAGATCACTGGAACACATTTCTGAGCAGGAAGTCCCAGACAGCATTGAGGGAGCAACGCACATAGATGGACTCCATTTGAAACTGTGACAAACTGCCAGGAAACTTGTTATAAGAATATTTTTAGGGCAACAGAACAACTGAGAGTTCCAAATTATCACAAAAGGGAAGAAAGTGTTCAAAACAAGGAAACAATTTCTTTTTTCATCTCTAGTCTCCCATCAAGACTTAAATATGAGCCAGGGAATGCAAGAATGAGGGAAAGCACTTGTAATGCTTGGTATTACAGATTCAACTTTTTCCATCACTTGTATATTCTGCTAAGTCATGTGCACTGAATAATAATTAGACATTCATCCCCTGAAATAGAACTGGAAAACCACTTCTGGCAAAACTCAAGCCTGGATGCACTCCAAAGCATATGGAGAGTAGTGAATCAACGCAACATAACTTGACAGATTTTTGGTGAGTGTACTTTTTATTTAAAACACTTTTATGATTAAAGAGTATGAAAGTGTTTCTTTGTTTAATAGTAGAGAGAGCTTAATTCTGGAAAGTATTCCACATAATCATGGTGTAGTAATCTTCACCAAATCAGAATTGCTCTCTCCCTTTGTCTTATATGCTCACAATAGAAAACGACAGATAAAAAAAGTAGGCCAATTATGTTAGAAATTCTGTTTTGTTCTCTGTTCAGGTTGATTTGTCTATCACAGGATGCACTTCAGGTAGGCTGACATGATGTCTGAGAGCATTAGCCCACACTATTTTGGATGCCAGGAACAAGACATTCATATTTCTAAGAGCAGACAGTGCATGCTTATGATTATGCCAGTGTCTTGAATTACTTTGTATCCTGAATAACCAAACTGAGTAAACAGAGCTGAAGTATCTTTTGAAATAAAATAACGACCAAGATGGACAATTGGACAACTCTCCTTAAAAGGTTAAACAAAACAGAAGGGATTAAAATCTTAGAGCAAAGAGATTATATAGGAAATTTCTGCTATATGGGGCTTTAAACTTGCTTATTCTTTGGCCCTTCGAAGACAGTCTCTTGTACATTACTGAAGTCCATGAGGCACCTCTAAAGAGTCTGTAAACTTGGTCCAGAATCTATAAAGGCCAAACTTCCACACATGCAAGTGCTCTTCACATGATGGTTGTCACAAGCAATTCTGCTGGTTAGTCCTCAGTTCACAATGCAATTGGTAACTACAGCTATCAGAAAGAACTTCAGGGCAATGTCTCTCAAATTTGGGACACTAACCTCTCCTGATAAAACAAAATCCCAGTGTTAATCACCCAACTGTAAAATCCTATAAATACAACTAAATTATTTTGTTGTCTTTAGTGGCGTTAAAAGTTTGTCAGGTTTTAGGGTATTTTTTTTGTTTTGTTTACTACTCTTACATGATCTGCAGTCTAAGCAATGGCAAAGTTTTGTACTTAGAGTTACTATTCTTCAGAGTGACAGAACTTCAACACTGACCCAGGGAGTCCCTAACATTAAGTTTTGGGCTGAGCTAAGATATCTACGAGTATGCCCTGTTCCTTTTACATGAGCTGACACATGGCAGAACGTCTTTTTTAGGCTCAAAGATCATCAACTGATTACCTACGGATCTTGCATTCGGCACAGAAGCTAAAGCATGCATAAATCAAGAGAACATTTGCCATAGAATATCTGTTGCAACCCAGCTCATAACATCTTGCTCCTATTAGGGCAGAAAAGCTAGAACAGATATTAAGTTCTGTCTCACAGAACCTGACATTCTGGCGATTCATTTCACAGCATAGTTTTCAAGAAGTGTGGAACACCAGCCAGCAAAAGCTGGAATTCATTCCGCGATAACCTTCCACTGTACAAACATCTTCCCCAGTGTGCTACTTGAAATGCTGCATAGAAACACTACGCAAGTCTTTCCACCATTCTCACAGCCCTGAGTGAATTAAGTCTAGCAGTTACTTAGAGAGCATTGGCTTCTTCAGAGAAAAATCTCCAGAAAGCACTCAGTAATTTGTGTAGCTAAATCATGACTACATTTGTCACGTACCAACAGTAACATGCAGTGACAAGAAACACCAATATATTGATAGTTGCTGCCATTCTATGGATGCATCAGATATCAACATACATTCACTGACACAAAAAAAATATGTTTATGTTCACAAAGCCACTGTTAAATCTTCTAAAACAAGTCCGCAGAATATGCAAAATTGGCTCTTGGTATAAGAAAGTGCAAATAGATTTTTTTTTTTTTAAATCTGCAATAGAAACAAACATTTAACTTCTTTGGCCTTTCTAATAAATAACTTTGCAATCTTCCTGTTTCTTAGCAGATTTTAAAATAATATATTTTGCCTGGAAGACCTTAAATTAAATTTTTAGAAGAAGAATATAGAAGAATGTTACCATATATCACCATATAATGATAAGAAAGAGACTATCAGGGCAAAGGAGGCAAATAATTTGGAGACTCCTAATTTGAAAGGTAGCATATAGATTATGAATTCATTTTTATTTGTATTAAAGGCTTTACCCCATGGGAATCCAAATATACAAGCGTCTACTTCAGTAACTAGATCTAGAGTAACCTTTTTGGTTTAAAACCCAAGTGATACTGACCCAGATTTGCAGAAACATACCACGAAACAAATACTAAAGAGGATAAAACTATATCTGTATGCTTCTCACTAAACATTACACCCCACACCAGGTACTTCCAAAAAGAGAATGAAATTTCGCCTCATATGGAAAAGTTCCAGATGACGGGAAATTCAAATATTCAAGATTTTAAAATGCACCAATATGAAGTTTAAAATTTTTTAATCCAGTGATCACTAAGGACACCAACAGACGACAAACACATAAACAGCACATATAAGAAAAGTAAACATTATTTATCTCCTCCAACACAACAAATGCTCGCCTTATTTACAATCTAGTTAAAATACAATCCAACTGATAAAAAGGAAACCCGGTGGATAAACCATCAAGCTACCACAACGTCATAACTGACTAACATTTCACAGCAGAACTTCCTACTACACAATAGCCACAGCACTTCCAACCAAAACACCCTTACTCTGCTAACTGAAGTAATGCAAGCATGTACCTGCATACAGAAATACAAGTGTGTCTACGAACATATAAGGACATGCATGGAGCAGCAGAAGAAAAGTGCCCGGCATTATGTTTTTTTAAGAATACACGAAAAAGGGACGTGAGTTGCTCGTGGACGCTGTGGTCCGTGCGCTGACAGGACGGATGCCTGCAGCACCGGCAATAGGTGTAAAGGAGGGCCGTGGAGCACAGAAGGGGGGTTCCCGGGTCGCGGCAGTGCCCCGCTGGCAATGCCGTGAGCCCGGGGAGCCGCGGGCCGCCTGCGGGAACGGCGGCCGCGCCGGGCCGGCCCGGGGGAAGCGGCGAGAGCCCTGCGGGGGGCGCCCGCTCCGGAGGGAACTTTGCGGGGAGGGACGGGCGCCGGCACCGGCCCTTCGCCGGCCTACCTGCGCGGAGTGTGGCTTCCTCAGCCAGGCCGCCGGGAAGAGCCGCCTCGCCATGGCAATCACACATCCCCGCAGCGGGCGGCGGTCGGAGGCGGAGCGGTGAGAAGCGCTCCCCCGCCTGCCGCTGCAGCCTCGCCGCCGGCTCCGCTCGGCTCGGCGGGGAAGAGCTGCCTCGGGCACCGAGAGACGGCGGCTGTCAGCGGGCAGGGCGGGCGGCTGCCGCCTCAGCCACCGCTCACGCCGCTGCCTGAAGGGGCGAACGCAGCGGCTGTGAGGGAGCGAGGCGGGGCTGAGGGGGCGAGGCGAGCCCCGCCCGCCCCGCGCCTCTGGGGCTGTCCCAGTCCCTTTTCCCGCTCCAGGGCCGCGCGGAGCCCGTGGGGCCGAGAGCCGTCCCCGCGTTCCCCTCGTGTCTGCCAGAAAGTGCTCGGGGCGCTGTCTAGGGACAATTATGGAGAAGTCAGTTAATAAATAACGCGTGTCGTTGATTGCGAGCAGGCTCCTGTCGTTTACTGGGTAGGGTATTAAAAACCGCCGCAGGCTCGTTACAGTCTGAAAAAAAAAAAAATCAACCAAAAAACCCCCCACAAAACCCCAGAAAGGGGTAGTTCCTCCAAAATAAAGAAGGAGTGTTTGCCTGGACCCATATGAACACAGATGAGTAAATTCTTTACTGTGAGGATGGTGAGAACAACCTGAACAGTTGCCCAGAGAAGCTGTGGATGCCCCAGTTAAAGGCCAGGTTGGACAAGGCTTTGAGCAACCTGTCTAGTGGGAGTTGCCCCTACCCGCGGTAGGGGGGTTGGAACAAGATGATCTTTAAGGCCCCTTCTAACCCCAGCCATTCTATGACTCTACATTAGTGCCATAAAGTGGGGAAAAGTTACCAATTTCTTCTTCACCAGAGGATCTCTCAGCCCTTCATGCACTGTGGGAAGCCTCAGTCCAACTGAAGTTTGTGAGAACATTGTTAAGTTCAAGTAAAATCACCCTTTCTTATGCAAGTTTTGATTTTTATCCAGCCTTCTTGTGTTTGTGACTTGATTGTGACTTCTTTTAATGCAGTGTGTTAGCAGAGTCAAAGGCAGAAGCTGGGAGTCTCCAGTCCTGATGCTTTTTGACTATGAGACTTCAGGCACAAAGATTATGCCACAGTGTTGGGATAAAAATAAGGTGAACACAGCATGTTATGGCTTTCGGTGTTCAGTGCACTCAGCAAAGAAGGCTACTTTGATGAGAAGATGGGTCACAAAATATTACTGTAAGGATAAGCCGCCACTTTTTGGCAGGGCTTACTCTTAGGATGTATGTGTATGTGGAAACCAAATGTTAAGAGCTCATACGGGATTAAAGCTGCAGAATTTAGAGATTTGTGCTTTAAGATTCAAGAACAGTCTGTGACTGTTTTTTGAATAATATAATCACTGCCAGAGTCACCATGAAGTATAAATCTGAAAATTAATTAGTAAGATTTGGCACTCTTGTAAAAGCAATCCTGGCTTTAATAACAACCAGCGAGTCTCACGGGGTTTTCTTCTCTTCCTATTCAGCAGGCCCAGATGGCTGCACTTTCTGCATCACCTCCTTCTACACTTCAGTGGTTTACACAGGTTTAGCTGGGTTATGGGCATGCAACAGAACAGCAACACAAGAGGAGGCCACAGAGCAAACATTTTAACATTTTGCTGAATAATCTCAAGTCCTTGCTTCACCCAGTGCTCTATGCCAACCCTTGGAATGACAGGCTGGGAGTACTTGCGAAATGTTGGTGTCCCATATGGCTGGCAAGGATCTAAATGTTTCATTCCTATTACATCTAGATCCAAACAGTTCCTGGCATATGTTCATTAGGGGATATATTTTTCTCTTAGTACATGAGATCTTCATCATCTATGAGAGCAGGTGCTTTATTCCAGCACTGAAATGTTTAGTTCTTCTTCCAGTACTCTTTGTGCCCAGGCTTTGCTCAATGCTAAAAAATGTCTGTTTCAGCCTTTCTCAGTTACCTGTTAAATTCCCAGTTAAGCCTCAATAGAGGCAACTCCCATGAAAAGCTAGGCCATATAAGCCAGAACAGTAACAGAAATCATGTAACATGCACTGACTTGGTATTCACAGGCTGTGAATATCACTGCAGACCCAAAGGAATATTCTAAAGACTGGGGGGCAGATGCAGAAAAACCCCGCAGTAGAACGTAAGTCATATGGATGTATTATTGACTGTACAGCCTTTCCATTCATGCATGTTTCCATTCTGCAGTTCACACATTATCCTTTTTGGTAGGCCCATGCCAAAACTTTGGTATATCTTAATGTCCAAGCAGTAGAAGTTACACTGATTTATTGCTACCTAATAATTCTTAAGTTTCCTATCCAGCTATAAAAATACTAAATGTTGTTATTCTAGTGATGCAGGAGTTTTGTGTAAGATAGAAATCAGCTGCTAGTTGTACAGTGCAGTGTTTGTCACTCACAATGTCAAAAGGTAAATGTGGTTTTATAACACCTTCTTACATTCACCTGCAGTTCCATCACAATTTGGAGCTTATTACACATTAAGCATAACTCAGAAAAACCAAAAAATGGTTGCAAAGGCTGAAGCATCCAGGAATTCTGGACATGTAAGGAATGAAAATATGAGACAAATGAAAATACTGAAAAACTACAGAGAAGAATCTGAATTCTTCAAGACGGTCAGTGTAACGTGAACCTTTAAAATATAATAAATATTTTATCTAATTTCTTTTGAAGGCAAGTCTCTGTTACATAAGCAAGTAATACAGGTTTTAACATTAAATGAAAGCTAAACATTAACTTACTGCAGTGGTGTTGGACTTGTTTCTTTCAGTTATTTGAAGCAGCTGCGCATACTGATTTAACTCAAATGCTGTCATAAGAGATTCCATGGGAGATCCTCAAGGTTCACCCACTCTCCCCACCATCACATTATATGCAGGGAGCCTCCAGCTAATGTTATAATCACAAGACTTTGAATGTTAATAATCACAAGACTTTGACTGTTAATAATCACAAGACTTCTCTTTCTACAGCAGCTTTACCAACTTTCAGTCTGCCTAGCATGGCTTCCTAGATTAATGCTCTTGTTCTTTGGATATGCCTAAGAAATATTCTATGATCCTGAGCAGCTACCACAGACTTAAAGTATTACAGCACCAGTAGAATGTAATGCCCTAGCATTTGCTGTTGCCCAGGTTTGTAGCTACATTTAACAAGTGTATTTACACAATATATAACATGGCAATGATTTAAAATAAAATTACCTGCATTTCCTAAAATAAAGCCTAGAAAAATTTAGAGGTTTTCCTCTTTTCGTGTTACTTCAGCTATCTACTTGCTCAGATATCTGTCTAGGAGTATGTTTTTATACAGACTCTACTTTCTTAGGCCTGTCTTTGTGGATGAGAATGAAGATCTGGGGACCTATCCAACCTTTAGATCTGAACTTTCCCTCATGTTCCCTTCAGAGAGAGATACTGTTTCCTTCCTCTCTGCAAATTTCTGTGAACTCTGACTTAATCAGAGTGTTAATTTGAACTTTATCCTAATAGATTATTTCCTATCATTTCCTATTCAGATTCTTATGAATGCTAATGCTTCTATTGCATGGGTAGGTGGAGCCATCTCTTACCCAGAAAGCAGACGCACCCTGTTACGAGTTCCCTTGTGGCTTAACTTGGTATAAACAAATCATTAATCTATTTGAGGAAACAGACTCTTCCAGCCAACAGGTTTCATTTCTAAGGCTCTATTTACATGGTCACTTTAATCTCACATAAATCCACCCTGCTGCTGAAGCAGATGGTGTCACCTTCTCTTGCTGTTGGTGCCTACCTTCTCCCTTGGGTTGGCACAAATATTTCTGTTGTTGTATAAAGAACTAGACCAATGATCTGAACTAAAAACTAATCTTGGTTCTTTTTTTCTCTGAGATAGGTTAGGAGTAGTCCAATTCCTTTCATCAGTGGCTTGGATTTACACTAGAGCAAAACAGCTGTTTGTAACCACTGAAACCTTTATCTTATTTAAACACATATCCTTGTAAAAGATTATGTTTTAATACAGTCAGATAAATTATATAAACGCCTGTGACTCATTTGTAGCTCTTGACGGAAATTAGATACAACTACTATTATTAAACATTCAGAGATACTGATTAATTTGACATACAAGTCTTTGCTTTGCCATGTTTACGCCTTTATTCTGGTATATTGTTTAAAATTCAAAATGTACTAAAAAATGTTACAGTAAATAGGTCTTAGTAACATAACTTATCTAGAGTAAACAGGTCTTCAAAAATCCAGAATAGAAAGCTTAACATGTTACAATCCTGTATATGAGGACTAAGAAAACTCCAGAAATATTGTGCTCAGAAGAAAAGATTTGAAGGTGGTCACTTGTAAGCAAATGCTAAACAACAGTTCACGTTTATGTTCGCATTGTTTCAAAGTCTACAAAGGCAACCCCGTTCAGATTCAATCAACCAATAAAATTAGGTTTCCTTTGTGTGTATTTGTGCTTTCAAGTCTACTTCCTCTATTAATTGCTAGAGTTATGAGGTTCAAGAATTTTACTCAAGAATAATTGAGGTTATATGTTAAAATGCATGGTCAGAGTACACTTGCTAGCATTAATTTATTTCTGGTTTGGAAAGCCTTTCATCATTTTCAGATAACTTATTTTTGTGTAATGATTTTTAAAATATACCCAGCTTTCAACATCGTTTTTTCACTTAATTATCCAGGCTGTTTCCTTCTTTGAATTAGAGGCAAAATAAAGTTATAATGCGCTCTGAACTTCTGTTCACACTACTTGAAGTAAAAGACTTTGTTCTCTTATTTTATGTTTGTGGTACTCATCTGTTAAAAAGCACAAACCTTCATATAATAGAAATGTTAGTCTTAATTCCTATTTATGGACTTTCCCATAAACAGTCTAGTTGGCATTTTCTTCATGCCCTACTCCCATTGCCCAAAATTTCTTCCACTGAATTAATACTTCCACCTTCCTGCTTTCTGTATAAGGCAGCTCAGAGAGCTAGGAAATATCTGTGTTCTAGCCCACACTTTTTAAAAAATCCTCTTAGGTTCTGAGGATTCCAGTACTGAAGCTAGTACATACTGATACAAGAAGGTCAAGATGAGAAGGAGATGGCAGCAGAATTAAATTCAGAAAGAAGATGTTAATTTTCAGCCTGAGGCACAGGTATTGGAACGGGTCACCTAGCAGGGTAGTACATTTTTCCACACATGGTGCACTTCACTGAGAGCTCTGACTGAAGCGCAAAGAAGAAAACAGCTGCAGTGGTTGAAAGCATTGCTACCGCAGCTATCCTGCCATCCCTCTGCCTGAGCACATTTCCACAACAGAACTCTTTCAGTTCCCAGTCGAGCACATTTGCTTTAATTGCCTGAGAAGTCAGTTCACACTAAAATGCTAGACTGTGAACCTCAGCTAGTGAGGTACAGCTCTGCCCTGCCTTCTGCCAGCTATGGCATAGAGGAGAAAAATGGGCAGAAGAGCAACTACAGATAGCAGAACTGCTGTGTGAAGCCCTTTCCTCGCTCATCCTCTACTACTTACACCTACTCCCATGCTGTTCTCTCACTTCTGCCATGCAGCTCTTTGTGTAGCTGAATGGCGAACTGTCTGCTGAACTCAAATTAAAAATAACACAGAAATAGAAAAAAGCCACATGGGTTCCCCATTTTGATTCTGCATGCCACTGCAGACTGCCATATTCAGAAATGCAGGAATAGTTTGACATTTGGAAGAAGTGGCAGAAACAGGAACTACTTAAAATGGGATACGATTAAAAGCACTTCAAGTCTGCCCTAAAACTGATGCCTTCTTATATGTACTCCAACTCAGAGATTTGGTGGGCAGAATGAATGAAACATTGTGTTATGTAGGAATTTGAACTGAACTAATCATTGTGTCAGGCCTTAAATCATACACAAGTAAATCTGCTTCAGTTCCCAGGCTTTAATGAAGCTGGAAATCTGGTCCCATAAGCAAAAATTAGTACAGTGTAGTGGCATGCCTTATCAAACAGTCTTCCTAATATTGATAAAAATTAATCAAAACATAACACTTTGTCTTATTTTTTTGGGCTACATTCAAAACCTCTATACATGAAATCCAGAAATCTTGTACTGAATTGCTAGAGGATTCTGGCAGCACCTTCAAGAAAGCAGTAATGATTAGAAGAAATCTCTAGGAAAGAAATATTTCTTTTTAGGAAACCTCTAATTATAAGATTTATCAATTTTTTAGGTCCAAATTTTTAAAAATGTATTTTTAGTATTAGCTTACTGAAGTTGGTAATTTTGAGGTAATTTTTAATAAATGAACTTTCTTAAAAAGCTTATTCTTATGAAGAAAGCATCTATATTACTAAAATTCCGAGCTCTTAATAAATATATGTAAGTATTTATCATTGTGTTTTTTTCTAGATAAAACAGTTTTCACTTCCCTTTAAATAAACAAAAAAGCAAACAGACAGTCAAGCACATTCCTGGCACAGAACGGATGCCTTATTCAATCCCTAGAGTAGGCAATGTATTGATTGTTAATTAATTAATTCCTGTAGCCTACTTTATGGAAAGTGCTGTGGGATTGTTGATCGAAAATGCCAGTAGGCATTAAATAATAATTGAATTATTTTAAATTTGTCAGCATCTAAATTTCTACGTACAAAGCAGGAATTCCCACTATAAATATAATTGCTAGAATAAAGTAAAACTATTTTATTCTTAGACTGATTTTTTTAGAAGGAAAAATGCTGTTTTGAGCGAAGTAGGGAACTGCATTCACACATAAATTTTCTTACATTACTGAAAATACCCAGGCAGAATAAATTCAGTAGCCTAAAATATATTATTTGGGTTATTTTCTGTGTAATAGTACATATTTCTGAACAACAGATTTTTTTATCCAGCTATACAACATAATAAAAGAATGACAACACAATAAATACCAGGTTACAGCATTTCTGAAGGTGTTTTTTTCCCCCCTAAATGAATGACAAAACGCAATTTCAAGCAGTAACAGTTTAAAACACTATAAAATAAAATAAAAATATAACCAAGCTTATGCTAATATAGTATGCAATATTATTTTTAGCCATATGCTTCATTTAACTTTGAGGTAAGTATCACTACAGTCATAGATGGACTGTACCAAACTAATATGCTAAAAAAAATCTTGCCAAATTAGGCTTATGCCCCGTTCCTGCAAGGCTCTACAAGTCTGGTGTTGCAGTTCTGCTACATGCTTTTGCAGCAACACTGAACTCACAACAGGAGTTATTTTTGTCCTGCCCCCTCCCAGCTGATTTTATTTCTGTATCACAGACACACCATTCCACCCCCCATCCCCCATCAATATTATTCAATTGTTTTTAATTAGAGGGTTTTTTTAACCCGGATTATTTCCATTATGAAATTTGCAGCACAGCTGAACAAAGTTTTTGCCTGCACTAAGGGTGTGTGGAGAGCACCCAAGAAGCAGGTTGTGGTCCGAGCTCATTAAATCAGCCCAGCTGCTAAAGAAAATGCATCACGGAACTGCAACTAAAGTAACTTTGTTATTTGACAATACGGTATCTGTAAGAACATAGGCCCTAATGATGTATTTTAAGATTGCTCTGTATGACTCTACACCTGAAATCATGCCATCTGATTCCTTGTCTTTTGTTTAAAAGAAACCAAAGCTGCATTTTATGTACAATCAAGTGTATTAAAAATTGCTATAATGTCTAAACATATAAAGAATAAACTATTGCAGTTAATTAAATCTTTTATTAGCTCACAGGAAACACACTGAACACATATCTTTTGTGCTAAACTGAATATATTCAGTGTCATTATGGGGAACAGTGCAACTGTTGTGCATGCCCTGAGTTCTCACTGAACGTAGGTTCAGAGGCCTCTTCCCAAACACAGTGTTCCAATGATACCACCATCACTCTCGGGCAGGAGCTGTAGCAGATGAAGCATCTTCTTTTGATCAAGCAGGCAATCAGACCCTTTCTAGATCTTTTATATTACAGTGTAGCTGACCAAAAGGAAACAATTCACAAATCCACATTTCCAACCCACAACACCAATTTTGTTTTAGGATTTGGGAGTCTATCTAAAAATAAAAAGCAGTGGGTGGTGAACAGTTCTCTGAAGACACAGAGAGTCTTTGCTAGACTTTTACACCTATATGAAGGGTTGAGTGGTAGCTGGTCAATGCAGACATTGTAGTTTACCCAAACAGTGTGATTTCTATGAAAATATTTCAAACTACTACAGATACTTATTTTCTGTTTTGTCTAGATATGTATTAAATAATTTGTTATAGTTTAGGCCAACCTTGATGTGAGATTTGCAGAGTTTTCAATCAACTTATTTTGAGACTTCCTCTTTATACACAAACAAACAGACTTATTGTGTATTGACATCCCAGCTTTTACCTGTTTTATCCAAGCTTTTTGTTCTCATCATGCAACCGTCCACATAAAAAACCCTTCTGCACAGTATTGTTTGAACCTGGACTCATTTACATAACGAGGATATAGGTTCATGTCTAGTTTTACTTCCAGTCAAACTCCAACCACAAATATCGTTTCCCATCAGGAATCAATGGTTACAATTCTTTTTAATTTAAAACCAGAACAGAGTGGTAGCTATACCACTTTTCTATCTCTTTTTCTTCCCCATCCCTCTTTCCAGCTATCATGTGAGATTCAAAGTAACTTCTAAACAGAAGAAAATTATATATTCAATAAATTTGCTGTTTCTGTTAAAGAAAATGTTTTTAAATAAGACCTGGATTTACAGGTCTAGCAAGTAAGGGTGCCCTTTTCACCACAGGCTGTCCGTTGGTAATTAAATCACACCAGTAATCTGATACAGCATTAGATCTTTAGTAGCATGATAGCACTGTCACAGGCATTTTACTTTCCAGAACCTGCAGTAAATTAGAAAGTCCTTGGAGGCCATCACTACTTGACCTCTTGGTCTGCTGAATTCCAGGCAAGGCAAAAAAAATCAGTTCTACTTTTAGCAATCTCCTTCACATTAGTGCAGCGTCTCATCAATGCTTTCCTGCATTTACTCCTATCCTTGGGAAGTCCAGCTCTAGAATTGATCCTACCTGAGAAATCTGAGACAGCTAAGTTCCTGGAAGAGGCAAGCTGACAACACTGTTGTAATTTGAAAGAGAATTAATCTATAGCAAACTGACTTTTGACTTGATAATCCTCAAACATGCTTATTAGGCTTTTCCTTTTGTGCACTGTCTTCTTTTATTTATCTCAGATTTTTAGGGTGTTTTCATATCGACAAGCCCTTTGAATGTGGTCTTTCTTATCCTGGAGTTGTCTTCCCATCTGCTTATGGCAGGTGTGGGTATTGTATTTGCATTCCTCATGGACAGGTGGATGGACTTTGATTAGGTGTGCTGGGGCACAGCAGAGCCATCAGTACCCCTGTATGGCCATCGCTGCTGCCGAGTGAGGAAAGCAGGTGGTCCTTGGCCCCAGTCAGGCTGAGACCACCGCATGACACCTCCCAGGAGTAGTGAATTCACAGGGCCAGCGTGCCTACTTGGCAGTCCTGCTCGGCAAATTTCTGGTTTCCTGACTCAAGAAGCAGCCCGTTTGTCCCATAATCAGAAATACTTCAGTTGTTCATTTTGTAAGCGGCCCATGACCATGGAACATGCATTTGGACGTCTGAAAGAGATGGCAGCCCATGAAGGTCAGCTTAAGTTTCCCTTTTGGCTTGTTGTCGGTGTTTCATTCTGTAACTTAAACACAGGAGGAAAAAAGCCTTTTCTCTCTGCATTTTCACTTTGATATGAATATTTGCATCACCTCTTCTGCTACCTCATTCTGTACTTGCTCTTCAATATGTACATGTTCTCAGCTCCTAGACCCATGAAGTTACTGCAAGCTGACCTGTCTGCAAACAAACTTATTTTTACACATGCATGTATGTGTTTTATATACATCTATGCATCTATGTTTCTCAGCAGGAGCAGTTCACTGAGCTGCCACCTCTGCTTGGCTCCTAGCACAGGGGACAGCCAGCAAGTCCTCGAGCAGAAGTGAGTGCAACCTTATATGGCAGCAGCCGTGGGACAGGTGTGGCTGGGTCAGGTAACTGTACCCTCAGCTGCAGCTGCAGAGAAGAGACGGATTTAAAGTCCCTTGCTGGTGTTCTGCTCTCCATCCCACTTCTTCAGCCCAGGCCTCCCCTGCCTTTGTGAGGAGTAGGCTCAGGGGACTGAACCAGCAGAAAATATTTTAACCACTGTTGTGGGCTTAGTTTATACTACTGAGGGTATGGAGCAGGTCAGAGGAGTACCCACGTGGGCTTGGTGGGAGCCATGGCAGCAAACTGGGAGGGAAGCGGCAGGACTGTCAGCTCTTGATGTGTTGCTTTGTAAAATTCACATTTCCATCTGGCTGCAAAAGCTGGCAGAGGGGACGACTGGATATTTAACTAATGTTTATAGACTCATCACAAAAGAACATAGCATGAGGAAAAAAAAAAAGGAAAAACATGTCTGTCACAGCAGCACCAAATTTTAGGGACAGAGTCAGGACTGTATAGATATGGATGTGCCTCAGTGCTGGTGTGAAACAAGCCAAAATAGAAAATGAGTGACTGATGTAATAATAACTGATTTTGATCCTGTTTCTGTATACGTTGTTTTTAGCTGAATGCAGATAAGCAATGCTGTGTTAGAACAAAATCTGGGCCTTCAGGCTGAGAGAACATGACATCAGTGTGGAGTGATCAAAATATGCGTGTGACAATAGCTATTACATTTGGATTAGCTAAAACAATGATACTTAGATTTCAGCTTTTAAGTAAGCATATCAAAGTTAACAAGTGTAACAGTATCATTATTTCATAAGCAGTGCAAGAATGAAGCGTGCAACTGATGACTTGGCTGGTGTGTCAGCCTGGGACCACTTAGGGTTCTTTCTGTGCAGCCCCCTTGGGCTGGCAGCAGAAGGGACTTCTGCCTTATCTTCAGCCCCCACAGCTGAATTTTCTGGGCTGCAGACAGCTCTGTCACGCTGCACTGTTCCAAAGTATTTTGTCTCCATCTTCATAAATAAAGACATGCTATCAGGTAGAAAAAAAACAGAAAAGGAAATAAGAGAAGTGAGGGATTTTCTGTCTGAGTGGGACTTGGCAGACCTGCTGAAAGCTTGTTTGAAGGCCCATACTGCATTCCAGGTGGTGGGAGAGCAGAAGGAATGCTGTACTAATTCTCCCTCCAGCCAGACTGATGTCCAGAACAGATTTTTCATCGCAGAAGAAATGGCAATATTCTGCCATGTAACTGTGTCCTGAGGGGCCGTTAAACATTTTTTAACTTCAGTTTAGAGTTAAGAAGTAAATCTGGTCTGTAGTGCTACAAAATATAACCACAAAAGAGCTGGAAATTCTGCTCTAGCAGACATTTTTACAGTCCACAAAGGAGCACAGATGCTGACAGACAAAACCTTACCGTAAAACAGTATGATGCTCCAGTCCTCAAGAAGTTATGATACAGCCCATCACAATGTAGAATATGAGACTGGAGTTACTTTTGCAAATATGCAGAGCAGAGCCGAAGTGAACGAATAAAATGCTTCCTTAGGCTTTAATTCCGAAATGCTAACTCTGCATTTTAACTTCAGTCACTAGCTAGAGCTTCAGTAACTACTTTCAAATCTGTGCTTAGAGAGGAGGGGAAGGAATGCATCACCGTGGTGCATGACTGAATTCTCAGGGAGTTTGAGAACCGGAATCTCTTTCTGATCCAAGCAATTAACCAAAATTTCAAGCCTTGGCAGCTGTTTGCTTTCTGAAAGGAGGCAATTATATGACCACAGCAGCAGAATGACAGTGCAGGCAGAGAGCAGAGAGTAAACCTCTTTTAAATTCCACCTCTGAATAATGAGCTCAGATTTTTATGAACTGGTCTCACCAGAAAAAGGAGAAAAAGATTACTCAGGAACATGCTTGCATACCCTCAGAAAATTCCCACTAGCTGGAAAAGGAATAAGTTGCAGTTCTCTCACAGCTATTTTGTGGAGCTAAAATACTGCTACATTTGCTCATAAGTCTTCAAGATGGAAAAAAACAGTATTAGCAGTAAAAACACAGTAACTCATACATAAGTACCCTCAGCAAGGCCAAACCTAGTCACTTATTTTTTTCTCCTTCAGACTCACTCACTGTCTTCAGGTACAAAAAAGTGTTAATATAACTAAGATAGATGCGAGACATAATCTCGTACAATAAAAGCCTTTCCTGCTCTTAACCAGCATCCTCAAAGATGTTATAAATAATGTAGAAACATTGTGTCTCAAGCTCTTACTGTTTCCGTCCTTGAGTATTTCAGTCTACAACAAGTTGGTTTTTTTCTGCACTTTTACACGTATGAGAACTGAGGGATCGCTTCTTGTTCAGCCACTTCCAGCAAACAGAGAGAATTCTGCCATGGCGGGGTATGAACTACAAAATAGGAATAACTAAGGGCTTATAGCAGAATGATGTGAACATTTAATAGCTTGTAACTGCCTTGAATTATGAACCATAGAGCACTTGACAAACTATCTATCCACCTACCAAAGATCACCCAGTCATACAAAATCTTGGCTTACATTTTATAATGAATTTCAGCAAGGTTACACATCTGGAATAAAATTTTAAGTGAATGAAGCATTAAGGGCTTTTAAAGCATCAGCTTGTTTAATATTTTTTTAAGCATCTGAAGCATCTGCTATTAGATGCAGAGCCATCAGGCAGAGTTGGTAATTTTTTTTTAAGTGTCATTGGTGCTTTGAGTAATAGTGACAGGGAAAGATTTAAAGAACAATTAGAATATTGCTAAATGTTAATTTTTAGAAGGTAAACAACCCTCTAATGATATTCAAGTCTAAATGTAGCTTAGTTAAAGGCTGATATAGATTGTGATACAAACAGATCATATACTAACCCACACAGTAACTGCTCTTTAATATATATATTGCAGAAGGGCTTTAGAGACTTAAAAATAAAAAATAGGACTGCAATACTCATAATATTCTATCTTCAAAAGTTAGCAGAGTTTTAAATATTAAGGAGTTAAAAAATTTAAAAAATAATTACTTAGGATTAGTGGGGCAAACGTTTTTCTATACATCAAATTTAACAGAAAAAAACCCCATATTTGACTGGCTAAATTGGGTCAACGGTGACAGTGAACACATTTAAGAGGGTATTTAGAGTTTAAGATTTATCTGGCAAGATCATGACATTCACAAGAAAATGACGGAGTACAGGACAGTTTTTTTCAGGATTTCCTGATCCTTGTGAAGGTAAAAAAGGTAGAAATAGCTAAGTGGTTGTACTAGAAAAAACATGATTTTGTGTGAAGACCAACATCAAGGTACCTTACCACCAGTAATATTAGTTTACTTTCCTCTCTATTGTTGTTATGTGAGGATGAATAATTTTAAATATTCTTGTCTATCTAGAAAAATATTTAAAGATGTCTATTTTTAAATATTTTCTGTGCTATTTTTATACCTTTAGCATAGAGAGAATAATTACTACAATTGTTAGCTAACACAATTAACACAATTAATACAAAATTCTTTATATCTTATCACTTCCCTATTTTTTAAACTTTGAAATTGAAGATTCTTTTCTGAGTTGAGCCCTAATAAATGTAGCATATGTGCATTGTCTTACTAATTATTATGTTTATGTAAAAATGGATGTACCGTATTTATCTTGATTTAAGATAGAAAGATCCCAGATGAGCTTCCTTGCTGTTTCTGTGCTTAAACAATGCAGAGAAAATGTCCTGGGATCTAATTTTCCCTCCTTGCTGAATTGTGGTCATGACAACCATCTGTACAAGGATAAGCCTGACAGTATTGTCTTGTTCAAGGGTATCATTTTGATGTTATGTTGTGTGATACAATAAGGTAATGGGAAATAATGCTGTGCAGCAGTTGGTGCTCTCATCTACATACACTGCTGACTTACACTTTTGGTTTTTGTGTGTTTTGCTTTGCTTGTTTAATATTTATGTGGTCATCGGGGCAATGAAAGTATAAAAAACAACACTAACTTGCAAAAAATACGTGAATATTTGAGAGAAGGGCTACGGGAAATGCCATTGTTCTGACTCTTCAAATTTATCCATCTCTACTGGGTACCAGGGAATTTACATGTTGAATATGAAATTTAGATTTTGTCTGCTGTACCAGCACGGCAAGATACAATTTTTAAAATCCAACACTTTGCTTCTGTATGTCTTTATGACAAGAGATTGCCTAACAGTGTATGGACAAATATAAACTGAAGTAAAGACAGTATTAGGTTGTTATTATTTAGCTTCTTTCTGAAACACAGCTATTTATAAGATGATGTGGAATAAAGCTGAACATATATATTATTAAGCAGAATACGATCGATAATAAAAGACTATCTTTTTTCTCCAAAACTTCTACACAAGAAAGCCCTTACAGACATTGCAGGTAAAGTAATTTAATTTGGCTTTAGTCACTCTGTGCCTCAAAGTACAGACATAATAGATCTGGAATTGAAAATACACCAGGAGAGATTACTTAAGCTGTATTTTCAAACACTTTTGAGATACTAGCAGGAGACAAAAAAGAAAGTCAATAAAATTCCTTCTAAAGGCATGGCATACAGTCTTTCCTAATATTAACAGAAGAAATAAGTGGTTGTTTTGCTACTAGCACTGAAAAGAAAACAGACAAAGATTCTAACCTGCTTCAAATCAGATTAAACATGCACATCTCATGGTATAGTATGAGAATGCTAGAAAGAGTTGTTTAAACATTCTAAATTGCTAAAACTAGCAAATTTTACTACTGCTGTTGATTTTTTCACCCCACATATGTCAGTCATTAACAAAGATCCTCCTTCTGCAAATACAGGTTTGCCAACTTCAGCATTTTAAATTGAAAACCATTTGTAAAGGAGCGTTTCCACAATACCAGTGAGATTTCCAGCTCTGTAATAATCTGGTCAGGCTGTGCAGAGGAATAATGAATGTTACTCTTTCTGTGCAAATTTCTTGTCCTGGAATACAAGTTACTGAACTTAAGTCACCTCTGTCTATGCACCCCTCAGCCATTTGATTTACCTGATCTAGCAGATGGATTGGACGGGTAGGAGTCACACAGCTGCTTCTCTGTAAAGGGGCTTCCTGTCAGATGGAAATTCAGTGACTTGCTAAAGTGATCAAAAAGGATGTTATAGTAGGAGTTACTAAATTAAGTTGGTGGGGGGATGAAGCATCTGTGTGGGAGGTATAGAGCTTGGAATCTTTCTAGCTACCAGTAATAGCCAAGTTTAAAAGAAACAGAGTTTAAATTTTTGATGATTTTGTTTTGTTTTGTTTTGTTTTGTTTTGTTTTGTTTTGTTTTGTTTTGTTTTGTTTTGTTTTTGTGGGTTTTTTTGTGTGTGTTTGGCTATGAGCTCATATTGTTCTTTTGGGGTATTACAGGAGAATTGCATGGAATCTAGGTTGTGGTAAAATACTCACAGTCTGCTGTTTTTAGTAATAAGGTTAATGGTAACAAGCTTTGGGGGTACATTCTGGCCTAACTAATGCAATCCACTTAATAGCAAACGTATCATTATCCAATCCTAATTATTCTTATATAATGTAGGGTTTCCTAGTTTGTTTTTGTGCTGCCCTCACATGATGCTATTCCAGCAGCAACTCCTAGCTTTCTGACAAGTGGTGCTTTATGGGTAGGACGGGGCCACACAGCTCTGCAATTCTGCAATGAAATTCTGCAAACTCCTGCTGGGAACAATATTTTAAGGACAAGGAGTGTAGAGATGGCACGTGTCTTGCTTGTCAGAAGATTTGTGTTTGTGGGAGTTTTGGAGCTGGTGGTGAAACAAACAATTTACATTACAGGTGAATGATTCTACTTTGACAAATTTCGATTAAATTAATTTTAAAGACAGAGCAGGACAACAGGCCGGTAAGGCCTTCCAAGTATGACAATAAAAAAGGAAGTTGTGATATAACCAGCTATTGATGTTTATTCTGTTGCTGACTAGAAAGTTTGCTTTTTGACTTAGCCAAACACTGGTTCTCACACGACCATTGTGATTTAAAAACAAGAATTTGCATGTGGATGTACTTCAGATTGAGTCTAATTTTTTTTCTCCTGCTGGTGACTCTTTGCCTTTAGCACCAGCAGTACCTGACTGGTACATGAAAATCTGTGAAGAGCAACCAGGGCCATTTGTGTTGTCCAAGTCTGTTTTTAGCAGACCATTATGCCTCCTGAACAGTGTCTAGTTAGTGCATCCAAGGGAGAACTATCCCCCCAAACTTGTATTTAAAACAACTCAGAACACGGGATTTTGATTATAAACACTGCTTTATTCTGATATAACTAGGAATTGGCCAGACTAAGCTGTACTCCAGTGCTCTGCCTAGGCGTCCCTTCCTGTGCCCCTTTCCAGGGATGGCAAACTGATCCAGTAGCAGTTTCAGTGGCTTATCCCAGGAGGGAAGATGGATTTGAGAATTTCGGCAGTTTGAGCAGGAGAGAGACTGGAATCCTAAATTCACCATCCAGTCTTCTGAGTTCAGCCATTCCTGGGAGTGACACCGGTGGGTGAGATCTCATCCAGGGAGCACTTGTATTCCAGTGTTGCGCAGGGCTGAGATGCGCACAGCAGAGGCCCGTACACGGTTAGGACAAGCTTTATAGCGTTTATTACCAGCGTATTGGGCAATTACCGTGCTTAACCATGCGGACCATAGAGACCGGCCCGGAACTGGACTCTGAATAACTGCGAAACACAGTCATGGAAAACAAAAAGCTATTTCCGGAATCAGAGAATTGTCAGCATTTGAAGGGGCCTCTGGAGATCATCTAGTCCAACCTCCCTGCCAAGGCAGGGTCACCTAGAGCAGGTAACACAGAAATGCGTCCATGCGGGTTTTGAATGAATCCAGGGGGAGACTCTATGACCTCCCTGTTCAGCCTGTTCCATTCGTTTAGCTAATACAGCTGCTGTTAAAAACTGGAACTGAGGTTTAGCTCATCTCCTAAAAGAGCAACATCCCGATGTCAGTGCAGAGCACACTGTCCAGTCCCCTGCCTGCGGCCCGGCCGCGGCACCCGCCGGTACCAGAGCCGGGGCCCGCCTCGCCAACCACCCGGGCAAGAAGGCGAACCCAGGATCATTCTACATGGCAGGGCCAAGCCCACCAAGGCGGGGAGCTTGCCCCCGAGCCCGAGCGGGGGTCCCGCGGGGCGGCGGGACCGGGCACGGCCGCAGCCCCTCAGGTGCAGCGGGAACAATGAGCGGCAGAGCCAAAACGAGCCCCGGCTGCGCGCACAGATCCGCGTCGGGCGCGGACGCCTAAAATAGTCCCCCTTTGTTCACCAGCGGCGAAGGCTCAGCTGCGCCCGTGTCCCTCCGCCGCGGCGCCCCCGCGCCCGCCCCCGGCGCTGCCGGCGCAGGCGGGGCNCCGGTGCCGCATCCCAGCGCTGCGGCGGGGAGCGCTGCGAGGGGCCCCGCTCCGGCGCGGGGGGCCCCGCGGCCTTGGGGGGGAGGGGGAGGGAGCTCCCTCCGAGCGGCCGCTGGCAGGCGAATGTGAGGGGTCAGTGGTGCTCCTCGGTGACCAAAACAAAGGGAGAGGGGCAGCGGGCCGGTCGGCGGGGCCGGGGGCTGCAGCGGTGCGGTGCCATCAGCCTCGCGCGAGCTGTATTTTCATCTTCTCCTTTAAGGATATTGTCCGAGTAGGCTGCGTTTGCTCGAGTGCGAAGAGAGCAGCACAAAGAGGTAGTGGTGCTCGTTGGTAACTTTGTTTGGGGGTTTTTGTTTGTTTATTTTTGTTTGTTTGTGATTTTTTTTTTTTTTGACAACGCTTCACCTCTTCATTTCTGTCAGACTTGACGATTTGAATGTGCACAGTAGGTTTGTAGTCCACGGAAATGTGGTAACTGTTGCTGGCTGAAAGGATGTGCAGTAATGTTTTTTTTTTTTTTTTTTTTTTTTTTTTTTTTTTCATTCAGTGGNTTCAGTGGAAAGGATGGGCTGATACCTCTTTTAGTGAAAGAGAACAATATGGTTCTGTGCTGGGTGCTCTGGACACTGATACTAGTATTGAAATACGAGGGACTGTCATTCATCCATGAAGTACCAGGGTGCTATTAGAAGCAGAGGGCCTGCATAATTAAATGAAAGGCTCTGCCAGGAAAGCAGTGTAGCATTTTGGTTGTTTCTGGAATTTGTGATAGGCCCAGCTTATCATAACTTTAAAAGATCAAACTTAGTCATGGATGATGACATGGATTTCTCCTGACTTAGAGTAAGGGACTGTGATCAATGATATACACTCAAACTGCCAAAAGTGTGGGATAGTAACAAAACAGTTTCCGTGTTGTTTTTTTTCTTTTTTTCTTTTACTCTGTAGTCAAGTTGGCAAAAGTTAACCTGGTAATGTTTGTCCCTTTTTTTGAGGGCTCAAATTATGTTTAATTTGAAAAAAATTGAGTTTAAAAGCGGGGGGGGAAGTTTAGTTTCTGTATTATTAGCGTACAGGTTAGTGAGTTCATAGCTTTTCATTTAAAGGAGAGTAAGGGAAAACAAAGATTGAAAATATGAAAGGAGATGCAGAACAGTGAAAATGAGAAGGGTCTTTGCAAGGAGCTACAAGCTGCGAAATGTGGATCTGTACTGAGAGTATAAAGTAGTAACGTATTGTGCGGTTAACCCTTATTTTGTCAAATACAGGTGTGTGGCTTCTCAACATATTGCCTTTTCTGTTCTGGAAAGAATTTTAAGTCAGATGTAGATGCTTCTCATATGACTTAATGTGGCTAGTCAGTAATGAATAGATATAATTTTTAATAGGTGAAAGAAACATGTATTTGTAGTTAGTATGAAGTTATGTTTTTCCTTCCCTGCACCAGGAGATCAGGTAAAATTTATGAGAAGAGTAGCTCTAACAAATAAGTTCCAGTTAATTTCCTAGTAGACAGTGGACTTCTATATTCCCTGGAGATGGATGTGAATTAATGTAGACGCACTGAAGCGTATTTTGTGCTCCTCATGTGAGCTGTGGAGGAGGAAGCTTGGAGATGTGACTAGAAGCACATGTGACTAGAAGCCAAAATGAGTCTTCTTTCAGTTTGTGAATTGACCGCATTTTTTGTGCGACCGGCCACTGGCCTTGCTGCAGAGTTGGTTTCACCTTCTTTACAGGCCTTCCTTGCCGGAAATGGAGGGGAAGTGTGTCTTTGAGCAGAACACAACAGGAGAAGAATTATGAAACCACAGGTATTGCTGGAGATGTAATCTCCATGGAGGAGTGAAATCAAGAAGCTTAACTTTCTTTGACATAAGGAGAACTAATTGTGAGAGCATTCCTGATGAGTCTGGACATACTTCACTCACTAAATATCTTCAAGGATAATACTACTTTTCTTATGTTTCAAATCTATTTATTTTTTTAATTCTATGGAATGCATATGAAGGTTGCTGTTCTTGTAGACTAACCTTAAAGAAAAAAACTTGTCAGTATGGGGTTTTGGTCAGCTCTGAAATCCTTTTTCTTCCCCACTTCTCCCAAAGCAAGTCAGCATGTTGTCTGTTATCTCTTTCTTTGGTGGGGTGCATACTCATACTCCCTTGGGTGTGTTGCTGCATATACTGAATTTGGGTACTGCAGAAACCCAAGAGGCAGTTGCTGTATTCACAGGGGTGCTGAGGCTACAGTTAAGGGAAATTCTGATCTGAAAAGGTGTCTTGTGACTCGGTACCATTGTTTTGTCCCTGTACATTCTGCCTCTTCTCGTCGTGTACAAACACACGATCGATCCCAAACAAACGGCTCTTGCAGTACACGTCTGCCCTGTCCTATTTTCCTACGTACTAAATATGTAGGGAAATATGTTATTCTGTAATGATCTTTTAAACTCTAATACTTTCACTATTTTTATCAGAAAGAATTAAAACACTTAAAAGTTATTTAAAATTTCTTGAGGGAAAATGTGAGCAAGTAAAAACAAAATCACAAATTATTATTATAGTATTATGAGCATGAGAGTACACTTACCCCGGTGACGACCTCTTTTTAACAGTATGCATATTAAGCACAGTCATATTTCACAGGGTCAGGGAACAAAACCTAAGTATTCTATCTAGATGCTGTCTAACAAGTTTTGTGGAGAAGGAAATAGTCACTTCCCCTCAGTCTTCTGGCTAAACTTCTTATATGCAACAGATTCATAGATGTAACTGCTAATCAGATTAATAGGGTGCGGGGCCTCATGTAGTTTGTATTACCAATTTTTTATTTCTTAGAAGCAAAATTTATTCGTTTCGTTAGGTAATGTGATGTATATACTTCTGAAAGCATGGATCTACTTAAAAAACTCACTAATGAAAAGGTATTCTGGGATAACTAGAGTGTTCCGTAAAGAGTCTAACCAGACAGAAGAATTCAGACAAAAAAAAAATCATAGCCAAAATGTAAGACCCTTTGAAAGAATTAAAACCCTCGCCAAAGCCAACCATTGTATTGGGATAGTAATGTATTATGTGAAATCCCATTTGATCATCATGGGTAGTATTAGAGTTGACTGGGTAGAGCTGAGAATAAGCAAATTACAATTTATCTTACTGACAAGGAGTGGCTTATACAGAATGGTTACCCTGAAATCATTGGTAGGACCAAGTTGTTCGGCCTTAAATGATATTTTAGCTTCTATCCGTGGTGGATTTGTTAAACTTTGCTTGAGTGGCCTATGAATTGGCTTGCTGCCCATTGGAACAAACGTGGACTTGACTCATGTAGGCCCATTGGACCAGGCTGCTTTCAAGAGCACCAAGGAGACTGTGTGATGTTCTTGTAGGGCTCTTCCTTACTATTACTGGTTGTAGAGAAAGGGGCTAATCCATAATGATTAGAGAACAGTAAATGTTACACCTGTCTTTGGAAAGGGCAAAGAGTTCAACTAACCACAGGCTGGTTAGCTTCACTTTGTTCAGTAGGGAAGTCATGAAGTCTTCCTGGAGGATGTTTCTGGATGCATGGAAAAGTGATGACTGGTAACAGTCAGCAAAAATATAAACCATGGCCTGAACAACCTGACCACCTTCTGTGTTAAAAATGACAGGGTTTTGGAACACGGGGAGAACCTCATCCAACCTCAGTTTCAGCAAGGCTGAAGGAAGACATTGAACATGAGCTTCATGAAATTCAACAGATAAGAAAGCAAAGTCCTGCATCTGAAGAAGGAACCCCAGGCTAAGATTGGCTGGGGATCTGACAGACAGAAAGCAGAGTACGAGCCAGCACTGTGTCCTGTGAGCTAAGGCAAGTGGTATCCTGGGCTATATTAACAGAAGTAGAAGACTGAGGGAAGTGATAATTTCCTTCTCCACAAAGCTTGTTAGACAGCATCTAGATAGAATGCTGTGTTTTCTTGCTGCCACTGCGAGAGACATCCAGCTAGGTGGGTTTGGTGTAGGGCCACCAAGTCAGGAGCAGTTGCCCTATGAGAGGGGCCTTAGGGACCCAGGTTCATTCAGCTTCAGGGAGACATAACTGCAGCCTTCCAGCTCCTATGAGAAAGTTAGTGTGATGCAATTAGTCTCTTCACAGCAGTGCATGGCAGGAGGACAAGAGGTAATGTGCCTACACTGGAATAAGAGAGATCCTGGTGGGGGAGGGAACATCCCCCCTCTCCAGGGTGGCAGCTCTGCAGTGGAACAGGGGCCCAGGGTGCTTGTGTGGCCAGCTGGTTTGACCTCATGGCTGATGCTGTGCTGAGCAGGACTAGAGAATTCCTGAGAACTTTTCTACCCTGAATTACTGTATTACCCTAAATGCTTAAAACTGAAAGTAATTTTAATAATGCATTTCTTATCCCCCAATCATTACTCTCTGCTTTTCTAGACTGAGGGATGCCTAGATTAGAGTCCCTTTGCCCTTCTTTGGTACGGTTGGCTTTTGATTGTACCAGCATGCAAAATAGTGTAAAGATGTGGAGCTTCAAGTGTGTTTTGTAGATGTTGTATGACACGGCACACTGGAAAAGCAGTATTCATTTCAGTCTGTGAAGTAGTGTAGAGGATAGACTATAATCTGGATTTGTATTTGATCCTTTGCTTAATAGAAGTTAATGGCAATGTACTAATATAATGGCCTGTTTACACGCAGTTGAAAAATGACTGTTGCAATAATGTTGGTATTATGAAAAGCAAAGTGATCTTTTTCTTTTTTGTTACTGGCTGAATCAATCTGATCTGAAGTTTGGACCTGGGTTGGGGTGGAGGAAGTTAACGGAAGTTTGACTTGTCATTCTGTTAGTTTTGACTGTCTTCTTGGCCCAGCAGAATCTTCTCATTTGGGGGACAAAAGTACATTTGCCACAGTGAACAGATAATGGTTGGTATGAATCTCATTAATAGTGGAGAAGCTGAAAAGAAGAAATGTGGCTAGGGTCCAGTGTGTCTCCAGCTGTTAATGTAGGTACTAGGTCCAAGTCAAAGGCAATGTTGGAAACCAAGCTAAAGCTGTGTTATGTGGAGCTGGGTAATCAAGCTAAGATTATTACTCTGACAAGATTAATTTCCCTTTTCTGCTGTCTTCTAGCTGTGAGTGAGCACTTGTTGCTTACCTGGCTTGTTTAGTCACCACATCTCTCTGTGAGGTACTTCAGTTGGTTTTAAATATCAGTCAGTGAATCCACAGTAAGGGAAAGAAAACTGCATAGAAAGCTAATGGAGAAGCCAGCTGGTCACTGCAGAACTGCTGGGAAGGAAGCAAGCTGCTGTACTGGATAAGCCTTGTGTGAAACTGCCATCAGCTTGGTGTGTTCTGAGCCCTTGCTAGACCTCCACTGCACTCATTCCATGTGAATGTTAACTCTCCTGTTTTAAGGAGAGAAGAACAGACTGCTGGTAGTTCAGTTTTGTCTAATAAAAGATAATAAAAGGCTAGTTTGCAACTTCAGACCAAAAAAAAAGTTGTGATTAATCAGCAATAACATCATACTTCCAGAATCTGAAATGATTATCTCTAGTTATCATAAGTCCTTTCACTATATTTTCATTTCCTGTGCAACGCCACATTTCCAGTTTTGAGATAGATCCTAAACCTCTGTGAGTTGTCTTAGTAGAATGCTCTGTGTATGATTTCTAGTCTGAATTCCCTTCTGAGAAATCTTTAAAGTCATCATCCCTTCACTGTGATTTGTATTTACTAGGAATAAATGAGCTGTTTTTCCCACTTTTTCTCAGTGTATTAACATTTTCTCTTAGTATTTTTTGGGCAATTTGTTGTTAAAACTTAGTTTTTGAAAGCATTAAAGATACTATCTGTGCTCATAGGGTAGCTATCACCTGTTACTGTTGCAGCATTTGTGAATCAGGCAGCCCTTCTTGAGAAGTTTCCTGCCAGTGAATGGATTGTTAGTGAACCTGACTACGGCTCAGTCAGGCAGTCTGGCAGTGCCAGCTGAGGGAGTTTGTGTCCCAAGTTGCTTGTTTGCATTTATTCAGTTGTGCTTACAAATGATTCTGTGAAACAGATCAGTGAACTGAGATGGCTGGGGAGAAAAAAAAAAAAAAAACAACCAAACCAGTCAAAGGAGTTTTTCTTAACAGAAGTTTTTTCATAGCAGTTGTTGAGACTGAAGGAGTACAGTAGTATGAATGACCTTAAGAAAAAGACACTTGGAAAGAGGAATGCTCAGTCTTTTTAATCCTCCAGCCTCTTCACATCTTCCTTCTGTAGGATTGCTGTAGAGATAGAGGAGCAGAGGCACCAAATGACCACCAAAATTTTCTAACAGCTAATAAAGAGGTTAGAGTTAGAAGCGAGTCAAAACCAACAAATTTAATTTTGATAAATACAATGCTAGGTATAGTAACTGCTTATGGTTCATAAATCTGACTCATTTAGGTAGTTTACTTTGGGAGGGAGTTTGCCATTTCTGTTGACAATGACAATCTTCTGCCTCTGCAACGTATTATAAACTAATTCATTAAGTAGATGAATGTAAGGTATTCTTCTGCCTGTCTTGCTTGAGAATATCTGTGGCTATGGTCTAGACTCCAAGGTGAAAAATCAGTGAGCATTTTCAGTACTTCATGACATCAACTTCTCAAGAAAAGTTGGAAGTGCATTTCTATTTTCAAACTATATCAGTGTGCAGGCACATTTTACTGACTGCTACTACTAACTTCTGAAAGATTGTATGGGTATATAAGTACTTTTTTTTTGGTTTTGCATTTTTAAGTGTCAGAGTAAGAATACAGCACAACATACTTGGTGTTGAGTAATAGGTATAAAGCCGTACATGCTGTATGACATACAGTGTAGCTTGGTTATGCAAGTTAAATGAGGTGAATTAGATCTTTATATTGGAATAGATTTGTTGAAAAACAGTGCATCTTTTGGATATTGTGCCGTTATAAGTTCTTGGAGAGAAATAGCTGAGATGGGGAAACTGTTATTTCAAGGTTACTGATTTTGTTGGTAACTATAAATATTATGGTAGGAAGGTGCTATGAAGTTAGCTTTAGGGAAGACTGGAAAGCAAGTTTCTGGACAATGTGGAACCTTAAACTTCTTGCTTGCCAATTTTGAAATGCAGTTTGCCTTTCAACTTCCAGCAAGAGTTTTGTTTTCATGGTGGGTGTGACTTTTTGACACTCCACTACAACAGATAGAGCTGTGAGAAGACAGATGGGCAAGTTAGTAACATTTTATGCAAGTAGCTTTTGCACTGGTCTGCACTGCATTTCTTGTGCAGTAATTCTAGAAGATACTTCAGAGACACCTACTGTAAGTAACTTATGTCCTGTTCATTAAAGTCAGCTTGTTAAAACAGTAGCTCATCATACTTAATCTCAACTTAATCTCAGTCAAAAACATTGTGGGAATGTTTCCCTGGAGAGAAACTTCCTATCCATGTGGAAAGCAAGTGTTAAACTACTGCCAGCCTATTGTGGTAACTAGCCCTGTTTTCAGTGTCGTGAGATAAACCATAAACTGCCACAGCAGGAGCTGCTTCATGAGCTGTTCAGTGGTCACTTCAGCACTGCCATCACTCACAAAGAGAGCAGTGTGGACAATGGAGAAGTGTCTGGTTTATTGGCTCACATCTTTACTGTGTATCAAGGTTCTTCAGGGTCTGAAGTTGCTGTTGTGAATTTATGCTGTTGTGTAAGTGAATGTATAGATTCATTTAAGTGTTTTGTGCCAGAAAATGATGCATGGTTTTTTTTTTTTTATGATTTCAGTGGAGTTGTTAGACAAACTTTTGTACTTAAAAGAATGCTTTTGAAGATACATTTAGTATAAAGCTCATATTTGTTTTTTAAATGACAATCTATACTGTTTATGATAAATGAATTTGTGTCTTTTTGTGTATTCAGTACGAAATCTTTCTCACATTTTTTCCAAGTATTGGAAAAGAAGAGCCAACGTTCCTCCCTTGTAGCAGGAATAGCTACCTATTTCTAGGCAAGCCTAGCCAGGCTAACCTAGCTTTTCCTAGGGTCTTAAACCCTAGACAAACTTTGGAAAGAAAGTTTTTGAACCTCTCTGAGAGTAGTTCTGTCAAAACAGTAGTAAACCAGATGTTAGTGCTGAGACAGCAAAAAATAAGTGTCCTGGGCTGCCGTGCTTTTACTTCTATTATTGTAAACCTATTTTGAATGCTACATGTATCCTGTCCCATTTATCAGAGGTTAGAGTAGAGCTGAGGAAAAGCAGCAGTAACTTGAATCAGCTTTTGTGTAAGGAGCCGCAGAATTGGTAAGGTTCTTTATCTGGGAAGTCTGGCTGGGTGGT
>VYZQ01050653.1:13342-33749 GCA_013400655.1 Mystacornis crossleyi
TTCTCCAAATGCTTCATTTTTGCTGAACAATAAAAGCCAAATTGATTCTGCTTCAAATCTTTGCTGAATTTTGTGAACTTGCTATCAAGAGGGAAGGATGTGTTTGGGTGGGGTTTTGTTTAATTTTTTTCCAAATTGAAAAGTACTATACAACCAGGTCCTGCCATTTGTGAAGTAGTTTGACGCTGAAAATAACCAGTTAGCACTGATTAGTAGTGTTGAGTCAGGTTCTTGTCGTTGGAGAAACAACGTGCGCCACTGTGTGTGTCAAGGCTGAGCCCAGACTGAAAGACCTTTTCAGGTCCTGCTCTTGGCCACAGGCTCTGAAATCAGTAGATAGGCATAGGGCATTTGTGTAACTGGACCTCAAGATGGCCCATGAAAAAACTGAGACAGACGTGTGAAGGAGCTGGCTCACAGCTAAAGCAGAGCTTGGTATCAGGATGGGGAGTAGGACAAAGTGGTGCTGTGATTGAGCACTTCTCCCTTCAAAGCAACTCCTCGCTTTTCCCAGTACCTCACAGACCAGCAGTTCACAGATTTTAGCCACTTATTTTCTGAAGGGGCCCGCAATGTCTATACAGACTTGAAGCTAAACCGCATTTCATGCCTTCTCATTGGGAACGCCCATTGTCAACAATGGGTTGTTGTCACAGTCTAGACAATGCTGGTGTCATGATGAGAAACAAGCCCCTCGCTATGTGTGCCATGGTATATGCCATTGAGAAAAAGCACTTGGTTTATTCCAGTAAAGCTCTGATTCAAGGGATATTGCAGAAATGACTATTCCACATNTGTAAGCCTAGAGTGGTAATGTCTGAATGTTGTTACAATGTTATGGCTACTTGATATTTTACATGAAGTGTAATTTCTATTTCATCTTTTCTATTTTTCTATTTCTATTTTTCTATTTCATCTCTTTCACTATTTCATCTTATTTCTTAATCTAAGTGCCTACCTCAAAAATAGCTTTCACTGACATCACCAAGAACAGCATCCAGGAGAAAATATATGAACCAAGCACTACTCCAACTTTCTGAACTTTAGCTTTAACTGCCTCTGCCCAAAATTTGAAACCTCTTGACATGTTCCCTGGTGACTGCAGCCCTTTGGACTGTGGGAAATATCACAAGATGGGTCTGACAGCCCTAATCAGACAGCTACAAGCTCTGCTGGAGCAGAACTCCAGAGCAGAGCCAGCTCCCAGCCCTTCTTGGGGAAGTGGTGTAGCTGGTGATTTACCAGCCTGGGGAAGGGAAATCAGTGCCAGTGGGGATGCAAGAGAAATGGGTCGTGCTCCAGAAAGTCCTTTTAAATTTTAGCCAAAAGCTGTCCAGGAGCAGGAGGGCTTGGTTCTAACTGGTGGAGGAGCGTTGCCCATGACAGAATTGCCATATGGAGAACTGTAAGGTCTCATTTTGAGCCAGTTTGGTCATGCCACCTTGGTAATTGTTTATGTGTGGTGCTTGACCTACAGGATTTATAGCATCCATTTGAGGATCTCTGCTGGGATTGACAACCGTGTTGTCTCTGCATTAATTTTATGGGGTTAAAAAAGTTACGTTAAAAGCTACATGCACAGGCTTTTGTTGTTTTTGTCTGTTTTCACACTCTGACAATTTTAATTTTGGAAATAAGTAGGATGCTTTGCCCTAGTCTTCAACAGACATTTCCAGGCTTCCTTGAAAACAGCCAGATATTTGTCAAAAAATTTAGAGATTTGGAAGAAAGGAGAGACTTTACCAGCCAGATTTGGAGTCCCCAGTGGGGAATTTTTCTCCATTGACTATTGCATTGTCTCCCTACCAAAACAATTTTTTGCCTTTGAGGCTTGATGAGAGCAGAAGTGGAGCATAATTTCCTACTGCTTAGATGACAATATAGGGTACACAGTAGCATGCTTTATTCTCTATTGGTAGTGTTGTATTCACACTATGTCGGTCTCAGGGACACCAGTAGAAGACCCAGACATGAGAAATGGCCTTGAATATTCAGCAAGATCTCTGAACAGTGCAGGTCAGAGGGAAGAATTTTGTTTTCTTGAGTGTACAGCCCTTAGCAGTTATGGTTATGAGTTTTTGCACAGAGAACACAGCCTAATAGTTGCTGACGCTAGCTTCTAGATGGAAAGACTTTTTCAGCTTGCTGTGCAAGGGAAAAATAACTTCAAGCCCTCCAGCTTCATGCTGGAGAGCTGCAGAACTGCTGGGGGAGAGGACTACTCATGTGAGTTAGCCTCCCACACACTGTAACCTCCAAAAATGCCAGTCCATCTCACCAAGCATTTAAAAACATTGGTGATGAGTCAAGAAAGACACCAAGATTTGGAGCAGATTTAAAGCAAGGCTTTAAGATGTGACCTCTCTGCTAACTATGCCTAACTGCTTTGTGTGCTGTTTTGTTGTGTGTGAGCAAACACGCTTGCACGTACATAAATGTATGTATGCTTATGTATGACTGTGTGATTAGGTCTTGTAGTAATGAGGACTGTAGGACACTACGGTGTACCAAAAAAGCTTTTAAAACAAGATGAGAGCTCAGTTTCTCTTGGAAATAATGCAGTAAACATGGAAAAACATACGGAAAATGTTATGGAAAAAAAGTGAAATAAAATAATGGTGGCTAAAATTCCTCATTGCTTCTGAAAAGCTTCAACCAGAAGACCTGAGGCAAACCTTTGGAAAATTGCACATTTATGGCTTTTATTTCCTTTTTATTTCTGCACACTTGGAAATAAATTCTGATTTTTCTTTTTCTTCTTGGCATGTGGGACTCAAAGCACAAGGGAGCTTCTCACCGCAAGAAACAAAAGTGGAGAGCCAGGATTCATGAACTCTTTCAAAGGTATGTCAGATAAGGGCTAGTTTGTACTTCCATCTAATGTGCTTTCCTTCTAAAGTTCTTTCAGTGCTTTACAGATATTAATGAATGGAACTTCTCCCAAACAAAGGACCCCAGGCTCAGAAAAATTAAGCCTTTGCATTTGAAAGAGGTCTCTGTTTTGGATTACCTCTGTTTTCAGATACCCAGCTTGGGCTGTAATTTTTAAGTGCTACACACAGTACACTTCAAAAGGTGACCAAATGGCTTCTCCCAGCATCCTTCATCCTTGCCTCTGAATTACTCTTAGAGAGTGAAGGAAATAGGAATTGGGGCAAAGTTTTTGTGATCAAGCTATACATGACCTTCAGATAAATGTGCGTATTAAATTACCTGTAAAGAAATGAACGGGGGAAGTAAATAACCCTCATGACAGAGCAAAGGAAGCCATGTTCTGCTGTGACAGCTGATGAGCATGCTGCTGAGCGCCAAAGAGGCCTAACTTCACTGAATAAGTTATTCTCTTCAATCTAATACCCAACCAAAGGAGGGAAAGGGGAAAATGGTGCAACTGAAAGAGATCAAATGTGGTTATTTAAATGTTTGATGTTCAGTAATGAAAACTGTTTACCTTCATAATTGTGTATTAGCAGCTAATAAAGGAAATAGATACAGTAGTTTAAAAGTAATAAAATCAACAACAAAGTGTATTTAATTTTAAATTGAATTGCAAGCAAATGGGTGTCCTAATGAACCTCTGTGTCAATGCAACTCTAACCAAATTAAGTGAAATAATTTCCGTCATGAGAAGCTAAGTAAGTACAAAATTCCAAACAACTTCTCTCCTTGAGAAGAATGCTTTAACTTATGTGTTTCAGATCCATGAATTAGCTAGTGCCATTCAAGAATCATCTTTTGTTACTTCTGTTTAGGACAGCTGGACCCAAGTTGATGTGATTGAAGCTCAGGGATAAAACTTCAAAGATGGTTGACCCTGTGCTTCATGTATTCATTTCTTAGCACTTGATTCTTCTCTTATTTCTCATCGGTCCTGACTTGGGCAAAATTTCCATGTACTTCATTGCCACTGGCATCCACAGAGACCTTCCAACTTACTCAGTTATTGCTTAGGAATTTCTGTGATACCAATTCTGCTGTAGAGGAATCTGGAACAATTTAGCTATGAACCAGTGGTGACTTTACTGATGTAAATGTGTACATACTCAAAAGAAAAGAAAAAGAATAGGAAAAGTCTCCATAGAAACTGATTTGTAGCAGTGTTCTAGGATCTTGGAGGCAGGAGCATCTGTTTCAGAAGAGGGGAATTTGAACTATGTGTTACCTAAGTAGCATGTATGCATGAGTCTGGGATGTTTAGCATGATTGCAGAGTCTGTCATTTCCTTGGTAAAGAACCATGTTGATTTTTACAAATGTGGAGACTTCTTATGTAATCACCTAGGAGGCAAAGAAGGAAAAAGGGAGTGAAGACACTGGTGTTGAACTTTTCAAAAACAAATCAGAAAATACTGAAGGAATGCTTCAGAAGTTCAGACCAGAGAAATATTGTTGGGTTTGAGTCTTTATTTTTCTCTTTCTCTCTTTCTTTTTTTTTTTTTTTTTTTTTTTTTTTTTTTTTTTTTGTGTATAAGCACAACCANAATGAACACCAAGTGATACAATTTCCTTTAGTGGCTAAAAACTTAAATCAGTACATTGCTTGGCAGCCTAAGACAGGCTACTATCTGGTGCCTGTGTGTGTTGTAGACACCCAAGTCAATCCTGCGTTGCAACTGCACCTGATACAGTGATTTTTCCTTGGCTCCATGTGACTCCTCAGTAAGCTGCACGCAGTTCCCTTGACCTCCAGCGTGGCTCTGGACTAGCCCTGAGCCACGAACAGCCTGCTCAGACTCCAGCTTCTGAGAGCCACCATGTCTTTGTCTGCGCCTGTCCCAGCTCCACCTGCAAGCATGGCTGGAGCATTGCCAGCACTGGCGTGACTGACTGACCCTCCCTGGCCTCCTAAAGCACATTGTCGAAGCAAGAGTTGATGTGTTTCAAAGCCAGCAGAGCATCTACAGATGTTTTTACTTAGGGTCAGTAATATTTAGATGCTGATGGCACTTAGGAACAGAGGAATTACTCATGGTTGTCCGTCTGTTGAAAGATGGGATGGGATTGCCAAAGCATGCAGCTTTATAGTGCTCATTGTAAATGACTTAGTTTTGCATTTGCTCCTGCTGTGTTCTAGGAATGAGGTTTTCTCCATAGGGCACCATGCCTTTTGTGTCTCCTGTGCATTAAGCAGGGCAGCATTGGGTTATCCAGTGTTGGGCTGTTCTTGCACTGTTTGCTGGTATTCTGTGTATTATTTGTATTACCAATTTTGGTATTTGACCTTTCATCAAAACAAAACACCCAACAACTTTGAGTTGATACAATTACCCTCCAAATCCCTTTAAATACAAAAGAAGTTAACTTGTGAATAACAAGGAAGGTTCAGTGGTTCACACACATTGGAAAATTTGTGTATGGGCGTGTATGTAGTTTGTATACATAGCTCTTGTCCTATGTATATTTCTGAAGATTTATAAATTACGTAAGATTTGCATATAAAATTACAAGAATTTTTTGGGAAGGAAAGCCAACAACAACAAAAAAAGATTTTTCAAATAAAATTAATTTTTTTTAGTGATTTAGGGCAACCTAGACCCCAAAGAATCAGTGGTTTCCAAAAACCTGTCCAAGTTTATTGAAGCTCTCAATCAGTCCTCAAAGTGGTGAGAGAGGCAATGGCTTCCTATTGGAATATTCTTAACCTAGTCCTAAACCCCAATGCCAGACAGAGCTGTTACAGACAGGCTGTGAAACTTCAGGTTCCTTATGTCGACCTGTGGCACAGACTGACAAATACTGGTCTTGTTATTGTTTTTTTTAGTGCTGCTTTGTGAAGCCTATACATTTTTCTGCTTTAGNCCTATCCATTTTTCTGCTTTAGCACACTGTTGTTTCTCTTGGGGGCCCTACAAGTCTTACTATATGTTCAGGGAAAACATCAAACTGGTGTATTTCCAACAGCGAGTGCTTTCTGTGTGTGCATTGCCGTTCCTTTCTTTTCCATTCTTCTTCCCATTCTAATTTCTGCAGAGTGGGAAGTCAGCTACTGAAAACAGAGGAAAGTGGAGTTGAAGAAAAAATGGTAGCCAGCTTTGGTAACCTTGCAGATGTGAATACTGGATTAAATGGAGCAGCAGGACCTTGCGGGAAGGTGAGATTCTCCATGAGTGCTCTTTTCCTTGGTGGGAACTGCTAAATCACAGGATCAATTGCATTCCATTTTTTTTTGTTTGTTTGTTTGTTTTGTTTTTTCTCTTTTCATCGTTTAAGAGGATAGAATTTAGCAGGTTTCAAAATATGCTTTCCAGCAAAAGTAACCAGACGCTTAAAGAGAATGTCTAAAGCTATTAATGATTAATCATTTGGGCATGGCAAGAGTTCTTCAAAACAGTTTGTCAGCGCTGGCCAAGCAAAGTCTTTCAGCAGGAGATGAGACAGCTATGCCACCATGCAAATGAGACAGGCTTGAAATATGATGAATCTTCTATCTCCTTTTCCTACTCGACTGACACTCGCTTTGAGGAAGGTTGTAAATGCAAGAGAGATTGTGGTATAATTCCTCAGACTGGCGTTTCTGCCCCCCAGTCACTATTCGATTATCTTCCAAATTGCTGTGTTTCAGAGAGATAAAGATTTTTTATGGCTTGCTGACTTGAAACAACCAGAAGAGCCAGAAAAGAGATGGCTAACCGGCCATGCATAGTAATTCCATTGGTAAATGACAAAATCTTTGTTTGTATGACATTTCCAAAATTACTACAGAAGATGAATCTAAAATACAAAATGTCACATTTGGCATGCAAAACTATCACAATATATTTCAGTATAAAATTCATAGAGGCGTTTAATTTAGAATGTGTTTAATAACGAAGGCTGCCTGCATCAGTAATCCTGCCTTGAGGTTTAAAAAGATTGTCTTATTTATTCATATAATGTTAATTTTTTTATATATGATTCAGAAACCAAAAATATTAAGGTTAAATCTTCATTGTTAATTAAGATTTTCTAATTAAGCTGAAAATAATTGTCATTCAGATTAGTTGTTAAGTACGGTTTGTGTTGAGAAACAAAAGAAGTTTAACAAATTCAACTGTTTATTTAACTGCTTAATTTAATTCCAGAAGCTTTCTATCTATATGGAAATATGCTATCTCTTCCAAAATAAATCCAAGACAGGATTAAAGAAGAGATTATTAGCTACCGTAGGCTTAAAATGTGAGACCACTAAACCTAGTAGTCAAGGTAGCCATGTCATTCCAAAGTGTGACATGGGTTCTGGTATCCAGTTGCCTTGAAAGAAGACCTAGCACTCATCTTTTCTCAAGATAATGGAAGAAATTGATTTTTTGGGGAAAAGAGAAACAACTCTGCTGATTTTAAGCACTACATAATTAGTTGTGGCCGAAACAGTTTGACCCATTCAAGTCAACACTGGAGCCTAACTGGGACTCCCTGTTGTGCACCTGACTGTGCAGATTGCATTTGGGCAGCACCAATCTATCTGCTGGTGCAGTGGGACAGACCCCACACCATTATTTGGGCAAAGTTGGGTAAAGATCTTGCCATTGTGCCTGTTCCCCTCCACAAATCTCCACGCGGAGGAGCTGAGCATACAAGGAAAGCACCAGAAAAGCACTTCTGGTACACAGCATTTATTCCATACTAAACATCCTGTAACTCAGACAACATCTTGTCAGCAGCAAGCAGCAGATGTTTCCTTTTGTCTGGACTTGGAATAAAGGTGCCTGTAGGGAGTTGTTATTAAACTCTACACGTGTTGCACTTTGATTACTATTTTTAAGAGAATCTGATTATATGATAATCAGAAGGTGAAAGGATAGTCTGCATGTTACACAGCACTAATAGCTTTGGCAAGGCTAATAATTAGTACGAAAGCATGGCCTGCCCTGTCTTTCACTCTGTGCCTGCAGCCTGCTCATCACATCATCTATTGTGCCTGTCTTGCAAAGCATGCTGCATTTTTGAAGGTATTGTTTTCCAGATAATTCTGCCTCATTACTGTAGGGTAGTGTCTTCTGGTGTCATACTTCATCAGCTCCACCTTCCCCTCAAGGATGCTGAACATTTTATTAGTTGCATTTGTATTGTTTTTTCTTTTATCTGTCATCTCTATGACTTTTGACCTCCCTAATTGCGGATCCTTGGTAAGCAGGAGGTAATTGCAGGTTGAACAAGAAGCATGTTGTCTGCTTTTCAGTAGTTATTTTCTGGAAGAAATTTGTCCTTGCTAATTGTATGGTTAAAGTCAGCCCAGCCCAGGTCAGTAACTCCGAGCCTTCTCCCTAGGTTGACTGCTCCAAGATGCCACAGCCAATAGAAATTCACCTCAAATGCCTGAGGGGAGTCAAAGATAAGGTCCCTAAAGGCCTCTACACTCTCAAAGTTTCTGTTCTCAGCCGCTTAGGTGGTGCCTTGGTGGAGTGGCCTGAACTGCAGGAGCAGCCTCAGGCCGGGACGACGCGGCCTGTTAGTCATGGTGGAAACTTCTACAACACTGAAATCTACTTTGGACAAAGCATCCAGACAGTAAGCAACACTTCATGAATACTCTGTTGTTGCTTTGAAAGTTAAAACGCATCCGCCCTTTCTCCTTTAGGCTTATATATTTAATGCATTCCATCATGTTAATAATTTATTTAATAATTTAAGATGCAATTTAGGAAGGTGCAATTTTTTTCCCCCTAGGTTAACCCTCATCACTCACTTTAAAGGTGCCAAACATATGCTACATCATATAGTGTTGTCAGCTAATTTTAAATTTTACTTTTATTCTCTCTTATCTATGCAGCTTGTCAGCTATGTAATTTGATTTCTGTAAAGTAGCTTTAGAATAATAAATGAACGAGTGGGTGTATATAAACACACGAATGCCCAAATCCTTCTGTGAGTTTTTAGCTCCATTGACCCCCATTTGCCAAAAAAGCAGCATTTGGATTATTTTGGAAGGAGCCCAAACACTTGAGGCTCTATTCTGTCTTTTGTGACTGAGGCACACATATTTTCCTGCCTAAGCATGCTGTGCGTGGCAGGATTGTTGTGTGTCAGTTGCTCACTGTTGTAGCTAATGCCTAGTGCTGGTTGGAACATTGGTCTCAGATAAATTCACTGGCACATGAAAGCTTCTTTACAGTTTGAGAAACAATCTTCATCTCTCTTAGTGTGGATTTTCTTTTTCTTTTTCTTCTTTTTTTTTTTTTTTTTTTTTTTTTTGCTGCATGTTATGAGGCATGGCTGGAATGAGGAGTCTTTTCCATTTTCAGTCATTTATTTTGTGGTATGACCTGAATGGTAGATTTCTTCCTCCACATGTTCTGTTGTGTCGATACAGAACAGACCCCACAGCCCCTATCCCGAAGAGCTTTCAGATAAAGCAGCTTCTGTGTATGGCACTGATGCTTTCAGTCACTTGCAGGCAGATCATTGCAGATGTTGGGTTTGTTATATATAAAGTGCTGCTAAGTCACATTTTCTGTTTTTTAATTGTTTATCACCTGTAACAGATAATGAACACTGTCTGTAAATACAGCTATCCGTGTGAAAGAAATTGCATATGTAGAGAGGGAAACTGTGAATGGGACTTTGACATTATGTTAAAAGAAATACATGCATCTGTCAAAGAAATCACTGAGCTGTGATGCCTTCCTAGGCAGGATGCACCCATCTTGGTTACTTGCCTAGGAGATGAAGTATTGTCTTGAAATGAGAAGACTGGGCACTACGACTGATTGACTCTAGCGTGCCCTGCTTCTTACTTTCAGCACCGTGTTTCTCCTAGGTCTTTGCAGCTTTTTGCATTTTCAAGTTTGCTTCAAAGTTCTCTTGGAGCTTCACAGGGGACGTTTAATTAGCATCTTCACCAAACCTCATTTTTAGTCAAATGAACTGGGGTGCAGGTCTTGAGAAAATTCCCTTAAAATACAGGAACAGGAGAAGTTGGATTACAGGAGATAAACTGTTGGATAAACAGGAGAATTTGGACCTTCTGGTAATTCCCTGTCTTCTTTACTGAGTGATGTACAGCGAAAACTTAATGCCATAGTTTTAGAGAACCCTCTCCACCAGCTCATTTTGGAGACACAGGGTGTACTGTACCCTGGATGATTCTACCTTTCTTTTCTTCCACCTTGGTATTGGTACACAACCTCAAGGACCTTTGAAAAGAAACCCTTAGCATGTATGCTGATATATGAGGCAAATTTTAGGCTTCAGATGGTTAGCATCTACCACAAAACTGAGGGTAAGTAGTGAGGTCTTAGTGGTGAGTTCCACATGAGCATCTGGGTTTTAATGGAATCTTACACACAGCACTGCTGCCCTGGGATATATTATGGTGTGAGAAATAGAAGTGCTCACAAATGAGGAATATGCTTTTGTTTCCACTGGCCAGAATAATAACAGGAGTTCAGTGTAAGCATGGTGAAAATGAAGACATGCATGCTTGATATTGAAGGAAAGCCTAATTTTAACTAATATATTAGAGAAATTGTTCCAGAACACTACATCCTTCCAAAAATAATAACCCTGTCATGTCGGCAAAGTTGGTGTCAGCGTGGGTTACCTGCTGCGTACAGAAAGTGCTGGTCATGTAAGTTAGATCTGCCTCAGGGCTAGTCTGACTTGCACACCCGACCTTTCAGAAATGTTTTTTGTTCATTAATCAATGTTCTTTGCTCCAGCTTTCCAGCTTCCCCTCTTTCCGCTCCTTCATTGTCCTCCTTTTTAGTTTGTCAACCTAACTCCCCCAATAACCTCTGACTACATACTAGACAGAGGCTCCTAATAGCTCCAGTTGAATTTTATTTATCCTTCAGTAAGGCCAGACAGTCTCACAGGTAATTTATTTTCCTTAAATTATGCTGAAAGAAACATGCATGAATGCTTTGGATTGTGGTAAAATACGATTGCTATTTCAAATGACTTTTTGCAATTTTAGGAATAGCAACAAACAGCATGATCTGAAGGGGACTTGTTTTAGACTCAGAATTTCTAGGATATTTTCATATATTTAGTTTATGCAAGTGGCTTTAGGCTTTGATAGATTAAGGCTGTATGGTTTAGGCAAAGTGAGAGCTATGTTACAAAACAAACAGTGTGAATTCAAGATTAAAAAAATTGCGGTATAGGTTAACTAGTGGTGAAGAAGGTTTGTTCTTAAATTTTCAATATATATTTTCACTATCAGGATTTTTTCAGGTCTGGAATGAAAATTAAGTAAGGAGAGGATAGGAAAGGAGATGAGATGCTTACTGTGCATAGAGTAAGGCCGTTACACAACTAAGTTGTCCTTGGCAGCACCTGTACAGATGTCTGCATCATCTTCACACTAGAACAAGGATTTTCCAAGTATAATTTCATTACTGCTGTCTCATAGTGGCTAAGATCCTACTATAGATAAGACCTAAGCATTCAGTAAATGTTTTTTGATCATGGTGTATTTAAAGCAGTGTTTTACTCCACAGGATTAAGTCCCAGTGTTAGCAAATCCAGATTACGTTTTTCATCTTAATGATGACTTGAAGAGCAAAAATGAGTTGCAGTATGCAAAAGTTTAATTTCACTCTGAAAAAGAAAGTGCTTGGTTTGGTTTTCTGGGGTTTTTTTTGTTTGTTTGTTTGTTTGTTTTTGTTTGTTTGTTTGTTTTGGTCTAGCTTTTCTTAAGCTCCATAAACATTAAAATAATTGTATGAAACAATTACAACAATAAGAAAAAATCTTCACTTTTCAGAATCAAAATATTCATTGGCTTCAATGGAATAAAAGTTGGGAAAAAAAAGTTGTAAAAATGCTTCTCTTCTTTTAAAAAATTGTTTTCAGCTATAATTTCAATTATCAGGATCAAAATATTTTGTTGAAAATTGCAAACTTTGACTACAAAGAAGGAACCTTCAAGGGAATATCTTCCTATTTCAAGTATTTGCAATTTCTGAAACACTTTCCTAGAAAAAAAAATTGCCTCTTAGGAAGAGTTTTTGCTCAGAACAGGAAGTTCAGATAGGAAATTTTGAGCTTTTGTGAAGGGCACTATAAGCCAATGAGGCTGCCTGCAAGTGACATTTAAAAAATATTCATTATGCTGTCCAGTCACCTGGGAAGTCAGTCCAGCACTGCTGAACAGAAACAGGGACAATTGTGTCAGGGCTGAGCTCCCCAAACTGGTTTTTAACCCCAGTCTTGCTGCATCCATTTGTCATCAATTCTTATTCTGTGAGAGCCTTTCAAAACTGGAACTTCAGCAAAAGAGGTGTGAGATCCACAAGAGTATATGCACTTGTGCTACACATTTTCCCTGGCCTACCTGGAACTTGGGATAGTACTAAATCTGTTCATATGCATGAAAAGATACCATTGCTGACAGAACAGTTCACAGAACTGAGGATTTTTGAAGAGTATTTCAACTGGTTAATATTTATGTATCAGCGTGGCGAGTACTAGCAATATTATAACAGTAGCTGGGTACCATTTTGTTTTACTTGAGGGAAATTCAATATGAATAAAACAGCAACTTTTCAAACCTGACATTTAATCCACTCATGTAAATCATACCAGGAGATCTATTATTCATTATTAAAAGGGCACCATATTTTTATTATACTGAAAATGAAACACAAATGCTGTGAAAAATTCAGTGCCTTTCCTGAAGTTTCAGGACACTTATCATGCAGTCATCTAGCAGGGGCTGACACTCATTTTAAAATATAGCTACAAAATTAATAAATTTGAACTCTTTTGCTTGGAACAAGAGGAAGTTCTATTTCACTGAATGAGGGATTTATTATTTATTTAAGGCTTCCTAAATACTTCAGATGGCAAAGTACTTTGATAATGTTCACATTTGGAGCTAGATATGTAAAAAATAAAGTTCATATCTTTGTTGTTATTAGTCATTTACAGCATTTTCTTCCCTGAAGTGCATTTTGAAAACTACATATATCAGAAACTGATTAACATGACCTAAGGTATTAATTCTTAAAATATGATGAAACAAACAGTTTCAAGGACATTATTTTCTGTATGTCAGCAGCTGTCTAAGGATTGTGATGCTTTTAATAATTACAAACCAGGGTATCATTAGGAAAAGTAGACTTCCCTTTCCTCCCTCCTCCTCTCCTCCCGGTTTATTTTATTCTTGAGTGAAATGCTGGCATAAATGAAGAACATCTAGCTCTAGGACACTTTATGGGACATAATATAAGAGTTTGATACAATATGAGAAAAGATAGTGCTTGGCAGTGCCAGAGGACTTTCAAAATGAGAGCCACTTAAATTTTCTCAGGATGCAATTATTTGTAGTTGGGATAAAAAGTGCTACGTGAACCTTTTGGTAAATTCGAGAACTAAGCTTATACACATGCTTGTATTTATTTGAAGACTCCAATTCTGATGTTTTTTTTTTTTTTTTTTCGCAGAGAAGGAACACGTACTTTTTACTGCTTTTATTTTGTTTATCTGAGTTTTTTGTGGGGTCTGGGCAATTCTTACGAAGCTATTACATATTAGAATCTACTGCATCTAACTTACTTGCACTATGCAATTTATTTATGTATCTANCTTTGAATACCCAGTTATTTTTATTAAAGACCTCAGTTTCTCATTTTTTTTTTTTTTTTTTTCGCAGAGAAGGAACACGTACTTTTTACTGCTTTTATTTTGTTTATCTGAGTTTTTTGTGGGGTCTGGGCAATTCTTACGAAGCTATTACATATTAGAATCTACTGCATCTAACTTACTTGCACTATGCAATTTATTTATGTATCTAAAAGGTTACTACTTATCCCAGGTTTTGTTTTTTGGTGATTAATGGGAGTTACTTTTCATATGTTGTCTGGTCATTGTGCTCCAGTGGAGGCGTTCTTGGAAACACCTACTGGAATGCAGTGTGTATGCTGGATCACCTTAAAGCAATGCACGCTGCCCAAAAACCTCAGAAATGTGGCCTATGTTATAATGTATCATATCTGACTTGAGGAGAGTATGTAGCCTGCTTTGGTAAATCTAGCAGACATATGTTAAACATCAAAAGTGTCTGGGGACAGCATTTTATTTTGGACCACTCCATGGATTATTCCCTACTTAATTGGAAATTATATCCATAAGAGAGCTTGACATGAGCCATAGGATGCAATAGTTGTAAAAAAAGACGTATATTATCTAGGGCAAACCAGCAGGAAGACTGAATGCAACCCCTGCCTCTATCCTTAGCTGCAAGCAAACCCCAAACAAATAAATGCCAGCCCCAACAAAAAATTCTCTGATCGGAAAAAAAGAGCATCTCAGTGACTCACCAGAGCTGTGGAAAGGGACCTAAACTGTGTTTTGGTGCAGATCTGCAAGTCATGGGAGCCAGCAAAACACCCTCAGAAAATGCTTTTATTTTTTTGCCTTAACATATCTGGTTTTAAAGCATTTCACATTTTAAATAATTATTTGTGTGCTCAGGGTGAGCAGGGTAGTTGCAAAGCTGTACTTCAGAAATGGGAAGAGTATTTTATGCTATTTTATAACCAAAGAACAAAAAGTGATCCTGCTTAATCATGCAATTTTTGAGCAGAGCACCCAAGGAAAAACTGGTCCTCCTGTCCTCTTCTGGAAAGAGAGCAGAGCCTGGACTATCCAGGAAATGCTGAAGGAGCATGAACTCTGCATTGTCACTGCTTCCCTTGTGAAGTGAGGGTTGCTACATCCCTGGCTGGACTGAAGCCTGTGGTTGAAAAAAGTGCTACCTGAGGTGTGATGAGGAATCCAGAATAGCATCAGGGAAGAGACATGAGACGAAGCAGCTGCTGGGACAAGAGAGGGAAGCTGTGCGCTCATCCTTCGGAGCCCGGGGCAGGCAGAGCAGCACTGCTGCGTGACTCAGCCCTGAATGCCGAACGAGCCACGTCTTCATGAGACTCTTTGGCTCCAAGTGGTTTCTGGGCAAAGTACGTGTCCTCTTGACACAAAAGAAATAACTCTGCTGTATTGTGTCTGTAGTCCACGTTATCCTGGGAAACTCATGCTCTGACCGTGCTGAAATCCGTCTCAGGGATAAATAAGTGAAATGGGAGTGTCACGAGAAAGAACGGGGGTTCCTGCTTTCCTCTCTCAAAGACAGTTTCTCCCTCACAAGATGAGGTCAGCATCCACCCAGATCAGTATATCACCAGAAGCACTTGGGGAGGCTGGAGTTGGATGTACCATACATTACTACTCCCTGCTGGTCCAAGAGCAGAAAAGAATTAGCAGCAGATGTGCCAGGACAATTAGCAACAGATGCAGAGGCTAAAGCTCACAGAATGCAAACATTATTCCCCTATATTAGGGAAGATAAAAGGCCAAATTCTGGCCCTCTGGTGTAAGGTACTTGTGGTGCATGCAATGCTGCTGGAGTTAACTACGGCCTGAGTTATCTCTCCTAGAGGAGAGGCGGGCAGTGGGGAATTGTTGTTGCTCTGGTCGCATGGGAGAGGGCTGGTGTTTGTGTCGGGGCACTCAGTGTGGCTCTGAGAAGACACTGGGGTGATTTGGCACAGCACACCAGGGGGAATCCTGCTCTCTGCCACCACTGAAAGCAGTGAATAAATTGCCTGCTTGCAAATACTGCTGTCTTGTGCTCCAGGCAAATCAAGAGCCTGACCCTGCGTGCTGTGGCCCAACAGCTGCAGTTCCGTACTCTCCTGCTATCAGGGAAACTGGGGCCCAGGAAAGATGGTGGTACTGGTTAAAGGCTTAAGGAGAGCTGCAAGCTGCAGGGAGAGGAGTCAGGGAGTCATTTGACCTGTGCCAGGCTTGAAAGGCCTATTCTCTGAGAACAGGGAAAAGAAAAAAAAAAACCTGTGGGGAAATGAATTATATTGCACTGTATGGTCCTTCTCTGATTTGTGTGTTATTTTGTATTCAGATACCTGTTCAAAGACAGGCAGTGATGGAAATCTGGGGAAATAAGTTTTCAGCTATTCCAGAACATTCTGGTGATAGATAGAGACTTGGAAAAACCCTAATAACACGATATTTTATTTTTACTTCAGTCCATGTTTCTATTTCCTCCCCTCTGGCCTTTTATAAATTTCAAAGTTACACAAACACTTCCTAAGAATTCCCTTCTCTCTGCCTGTATGCTGGCCTTGCACATAAACAGGGAGAGCTTGAAATCTGGTTGTGAGAGCTCCCATTTAATTGGGCAATAACAGCTTCATCTCCAGCACTATTCATTTCACGTAGTAATGTAATTTTTATTTGTTAGTGATGGGAACTGTTTCCTATTTAAAAGGTTCTCTACCTATGTTTTACACCAGTGACATTCATGTGCTGCAGTTTTCATAATCAGAAGTGATAGGCTGTTAGTTTATATGGCATTTTTCCAAGATTCTTCTGTATAATAAGTAAATACTGAATTTCCTTTGCATATTTGAATTCACTTTAATCTATTTGAGTTGTACTGGTCAAATTTTGGTGTAATATGAATTAAGTAATGTGACTTTTGTCGATTTTTTTTCTAAATTGAAAATATTTGAAGGTGCAGAGGAAAGAAGCAAAAGTTTATTTCTTCTCTGACAAGGTTAAAGCCCAAGAGTAAGTCAGACAAAAACCCCCCAAAGCTGACACTGGATCTGTTTATTGAAATATTCAAATAGAATTCATTCTCTCTATAGAGTGAAACTATGGTGGCATATGGGGAAGTAAGATATATTACAATAAAACTGATATAAAACAGTTGAATTCAGAAACAGTGGCAGGAGATAATTTTAGTTCATTATGATTTAATTCAATTAAATGCAACACTGTTAACTGCAGACTAAGAAGTATTACTTGTGCCTGTGCAGGCACACACAAGCATTATTTATTCTCTGCCGCATCTCTCTTTGCAGAAGAAATTACACCAGTAAAAAAAGGGTGCGCGATGCTTTCATAGCACTGTAAAAGTCTCTGTGCCTTACAGACCTCAATGGAAATTTGACCTCAGCAAGGAGAAACATTGAGGTAAGGTGCTGGAGAGTAGACCCTTCAAAACCCAGTAAGCTGTCCTTAGGTAGTATATGCTCTTTGAATGTCACCAGTGTTGGTGCAGCCTTGTGGATTAACTTATCAGATAGTGCCTCAAAGGAGGTTGCCACCAGCAGGAAAAATATAACTGCTGATTTTATTTTTTTACTTCAGAAACAGTCCATCAGAAAAAACTGCTCAGTTTGAGCTGCCTGCACCTTGTCTATCCCAGGCACCCCTCTGAGTCTCTTGAAGGAGAGCAGTTACTGATCCCCATCCTCCTCTCTTTACCTGAGCTGTTCCCTGCTCTGTACCTGAGTCCAGCAGCTCAAACCCACAGAAGCACGCAGGCATTCAAGGACCGTGGATTTCAATCTGAGCTATCTGCCTAAATGCCTTTGTGCATCCACGCCTAAGGGCCATGCTGGTCCTGCCCGAAATCCCAACTCAGGCTCACAGCCTACGAGGAAACTAATGAAGGGCAGGTGGCACAAGACCGAGCTCTCTGCTCTCTCCCACGGCTTTCTGACTCTGCGGATGTGGGATAGTGAGCTGTGACAGAGACGTGTGTTCGCTATGGCTGTGGGAAAAGGTTTAGCATGGATGTGGAGATGACCTGCCTCCTTTTCGAAACTCTCCGGCTTCAGCCTGGCTATCCCTTCCTAAACAGCAGTTCCTCCCACGTAAATCATACTCCCAGTGTCCATCAGGATGGCAATGAAAGCCCACAGGAAGCTGCACGAATGCTTGACATGATGGCATAGTGTAACAGGCAGAGGCTTGGCTGGAATTTTTGTATGGATTCAACAGAAAGAAATTTCTTACTTGTCAAATATGTTTTATTTGATTGTGCAAGCTGAGATGTGTGACACTGTCCTACCAGGGTCAGGCACCCAGTGTTCCTGCTTAAGGACTCCCAGTAGTCTTTACAACCTCAGACCTTGTAGCAGAAAAGAGTATTATAAAGTCCTTGTTTATGTTTTGTGATTAGTGTTTCCGTCATGGTATGGTTTAAACACCCAGCTCCTGTAACTGTAAGCAAACGAATTCTTCCAGTCCCAAGGAGTGAGTCCGCAGTCTAGGTCCAGGATAATAGCTTACAGCAAATGAAGACTAACACTGAACCAGAAACAAATAAATAAAATTTTAATAGTGACAGTGATTACCCTTACACCAGCTGCTTGACCACTGTCTGTTTACGTGCAAACTAGCAGAAGAGCATATACTGTTGGATTATTCTTAAGAAAAGAGTAAGCCTGGGAAGCAAGAGAGAAACTGAAAACGGTGCTCTGATACAGCAGTGATTTCATATGTGAATGCTTTAGGATTGTTCAATATTGCAGGTAACTGTCTTTGATCACAGCCTTGTAACCATCACCTTTAATTTGTAGCACAGAGGTTACTATCTAGCACCCAGCTAGCCAAATGAAATGTATGGGTTGATTAAGGATCTCTTTTGTCAGTAATTTGTGCCTAATGTTTTTAGCTTTCCCACGGGCTGTTACAGAAAACGGTAAATCTGGTTTAAATGAAACCTGATACTGTTAATGGTTTAATAGCAGCTGCCACAGGGTTATGGCATTTTTCAACAGATGCTTCTGTTTCATTTTAAGCCTACACTAAGTCTTAGAATATATTTACATAATTAATATAAACTACACCTACATAATAATGACAATATATATAATTTTAAAAGATTTCCTTAGATTACTTCCTCTCCCTTACTGTTATCTTATCACCATATAAAACTTGAAAAAGCAAGCCATATTATTAGAAATAATAATTTATATTCACCTCTTCAAAAAAAGTTATAGAATGCAGCACAACTGTGAACACTTATCATCTCCTAACAGAGCAGTTATTGGTGTAGGCAAATCCCTTGCTGCTTCAGAAGAAGAGAGAGACAAAGCTTGGCTGCACCTGAGTTATTCTTGTTATCTTACCTACTGTTCAGTTAGGAGTATAAAAGAAGTGATGCTTGCATTCAAATATACACATCAAGAAAGAGCTGTGTGGAGGTCTTCTGTCTTACAGACAGAAATATTTGAAGCAGTAAAGATTTGTGACTGATCACTGGCTGCAGGATGTAGTCTGATTGAGGAAATCCCTGCTAATTTAAGAAGACTTTGGCATTTTAGGCTGTTCACAGTGGATGACTGGTTTGCATGGATTTCTTCTATTTGGAGGTCTTATTCTTGACTTGCAAGAAGTACTGAGCGTGTATCCTATGGGATGCTCAGAGTGAGAGGATGCGCTTGAATATTGTGGCCTTCTGCTAGTATGTGTCAGTTCACAGTGGGGAGAGAAGGAGAAAACGCTCCTCCTTCTCTGCCTTGGCTGGAAGGCAATGTAATGTTGAGCAGGCAAGTGTACCAAGGCATTTGCTGCTATGAACTGTGAGGACTGAAATGGGAACAATAAAATGTGAAAAACATTCAAATAACCGAAAATTGTCTCTATTAAAGAAGCATCCAAGACTGTTTATTTAAGAGATTGGGCAGTCCCAGTTCTCTCAGGAGAATGTGTAGGAGCAGTGGTGAAGCAGATGTTTCCCTGTGTGAGAGGTGTAGCTGATGTACTTGCTCCCCTTTTCCCTGTGAAGGTGACTACCCTTCATAGCTGTTAGCTTGGGTATCATGGTAGTCATCTTCCGTGTTCTAGCTTTTGTGTGGGTTTTGTTTTATTTGTCCTTTTGAATGTATGAGAATTGTTCAACAGGACCTGGGTCAACGCCCACCTTAATTAAAGAAAACAGTTAAAACTGTGGTACAGGACCAGATTTATTTTTCTTTGTGTTTACCTTTCTTTCTTCTGTACCCGCCAAAACCTTACAGAGGGATTTACATAAGTTCATTACTTCAGGGTGTTTCTTCACCACTGGATTTCAAGTCTTTGCCATGGGAACACACCTTCTCCAGGCCCCAAGGCATTGGTAACCCTCTTCCACAGCTCCAAACTGCTCAGAAGAACATCTATACTTATCTTATGAAAAGCGTAAACTGTTTGCCAGTCTCTGGTATGCTGAGAACTTCTTACCTCAAAATGCTTTTAAACCCTACACTGAGGTTCACATACTTTTCAATAAGAGCTTTAATTTAAAGGAAGAAGGCTATTATGTACCAACATCATTCCCACAACTGGGTGGAGAAGAGTTTGTGACTCAGTGAGAAGCAAGTTTGCAAATGTTCTTATTGGGTGTTCGGATAAACTTTCCAAAGTTGCTACAAGACAAATCCAGCAGTGAGTCTCAGCAAGCCCTCATAGGGACACCTCAGATTTCCAAATTGGTTTGTTACTCTGTCTTAAGGATTTCTAGTGGCAATGTTTTACCACCACTGGTAAATAAAGACAGAAAATGAATGTTTTCAGAAAGCCAAAGGAAAAAAAAAAAAAACAAACATAAGATAAACACACAAGAAAAAGCACAACATTTTTTGTTGGAGTGGAAAATTATTCAAATATATGATTTTTGGGAAAAGAAGAGT
>VYZQ01050656.1:11712-32965 GCA_013400655.1 Mystacornis crossleyi
AAAAAAAAAGTACAAAATATAAGAGGAAAACAATACCAAAGGAAAACTTAGTGTCATCATATTACTGGTATGCACAAATAATACTGGATATTAACTTTCATTTTTAAGCAGCTTTTCTGGGGTAAAGGTCTTTCAAAAAATAGAATTTCAAACATATTCTGTTAGAAAGGGCTACTTATGTAAGAACAACAACAAAATTCTAACATCCCCGCATTACTACACAAAATGAACAAGCTACTCAACCTACAGCAGTAGTTTAAATTGTTATATTGTCTGTTTTGAAAGATGTTCAGGGAGAAGGACATCATTAAGGAAAGGGCAAGGTAAATAATGAGGCACTGACTATTGGCTGCAGAGAAATTAAAGGAAGGATTCTACAAGCTAGGGAGCCTGCTGCTGCATCATGCAGTTAAATGGGCTAAGAGAGTCTGAAGTAACATTAGAGCCCTGTACTGAGAGATTGGAAATGCAAGAAAAAGAGAAACTAGAACATCCAGGGTAAAATCAGCTGCTGTGTATACAGGCCAGAGGATGTTATTTGGCTGCAGGGGAACTGGTGTGGATCATCAGTTTGTACATCAGCTCATTAGACCCATGCTGGTTAACTGTATTTTTTCAGCTGGGAAGTATTTAAGGCCACATGTTAGAGCTATTTTTCTCCTCCCTCCTAGACTTACAAGGAGGAACAGGAAGAAATTTAAAGTAAATTAAGAGTAATAGTGAGGCACTGACTTGCTAAACTAGCTCATTGAAGTCTTTTAGATCATATGAGCCTCGGAATCAGAAGGGCAAAGAGAGGGAAATGACAGGCAACGTACTGAAAATGATAGATCAACTCAGAACATGAAAAGTTTGCATGGATTTTGAAGTCAGCAGTAAAACCTGTTAAGAGGAACAGGTGTTGCTTGTTGATTTAGCCATGGGCCATACCTGGAGTCAAGTCATGAAATCTTTACATATTCGCTTGTGTGATCAGAAGAGGGATTCAATGCTTGGTGGAGAATCTGAGGGTGAAGATGAGCAATGTGTCTGTGTTAGCCCTTGCCAGCTGTTGCTCAAGAGAGGGGTGGCTCCCTCCCACTGCCCTCTCCTTCCTCTTGCACAAGGTCTGGCATCCATCTAAACTGGCAGTGAGCTGGACTGAAGAATTTACACTGGCAGAATATTAACACCCCCTTCCCTCGAAGTGCAAATTGTACCAAAGAGCTGAAGCAACATCTTGGGGGAATTTGGAAGCTGCATGTAGGCAGTAGTGCCATTTTTGAAACATGCCTCCCCCACCACTTGGAGCATACAGCTGACCAGACTTCCTTACAAAACAGCTTGCCATCCCACATTTTCGGCCCAAACCCTCTGCGCTGCTGTAGCCTGAAACTGGAATGTGCGGAGAGCTGCAGAGCAGTGCGTGTGGATGGTGGTGTGGTTTAATGTCCTTGTGCTGGTTGGCCACACTTCCAGAACTCACCTCCAGTTGCTCAGCTGTGCTGTAATCTGGGTAGCACCTAGAAGTACTCTTTCCTTTATGCTCTCCTTTTCTTTTCTCATTTATGGTTGCTATAAAGGAAAAAGAATCCCTTGTCTCTGAAAACAACCCTGGGCTGGTGCAGCCAGAGCCTGTTTGGAGGAAATCCAGCATCTTCTATAAACAGTTCAATTTCACCGTATTTAACACAAGTGCCTCTAAATAATAGTAATATTTTGCTTTCAAATATTATTTTGGCCTTTGACCAATGTTCCATTTTATGTCCAGTCTCTGTTACAATGCTTTTGACCTGTTATGTACTGATCTTTCTTTCAGAAGAGATAAACTTCTAAAAATAGTTCTTTATCTTTCCAAGACTCATTTATAACTTTACAGCAGATTGAAATTTCACTGATGAATGGGGAACTGCTGATGGAGCTCAGCCAACACTAAAATACCCAATCTCACTTTGGTATCTTCCAAGTATTTTCTTCTTAAGCACAATACTCTCATATTATTTCTGCTCAATGACCTCTGTGTCATGATTCTGCAGTTAAAGACCGTGAAATATTCAACAGTTGCAGGTAACTGGGGTCAAAGATATGACTGATATATCTTCTGGAAGCAGAAGGTTGAATGTGGTGTCAAAAAAAGGAAAGAAAAAAATTGAAAGGAAAAAAAAATAAAAGAAAAAGAAAAAAAAAGGCCCCCAAAACACATCCCAAAACTTCTGGTTTGTGGACAAATGGTCTAGCAATTCAGAGATAACTGAACCAATTACAGAATGGTCTTTAAACTGTATGACAGAGAGATCATACTTTCCCTTAGGAATTCATAGTAACTTTGTAGGTAAAGGCTCTAGTTTATAATTATGTTTACACTATGTATTTGGAACAAGAACTAGTATTTTGAGTACAGAGACTTCCTTGCCCCACAGTCATCTTCACTGGCTCTGAGTGTTTGTGTCTACTTACAGGCACTTGTCTGCCACAAAATATCTTGCTTAATGAGAGGTTAGTTTATATGTGCTTGACAACAATTGTTAGAAAATCACAGAAACGACTTAACCACAGGGTAAGCAAGGATGTGAACACAAATGTATTGTTTATTTTACGTAAGTCCATCTAAAGGGGGCTTAAAAGAAGGCTGGAGAGGGACTTTTCACAAGGGCATGTAGTGATAGGAGATGGGTGAATGGCTAAAGCTTGTAGGTTTAGATTAGATGTTAGGAAGAAATTCTTTACAGCAAGGGTTATGAGGCACTGAAACAGGTTGCCCAGAGAAGTTATGGACTTCCCATCCCTGCAGGTGTTCCAAGACCAGGCTAGATGGGCCTCTGAGTAACCTGCTTTAGTGGAAGGTGTCCCTGCCCATGGCAGGGGTGTTGGAACTAGACGTTCTTTAAGGTCCCTTCCAACCCAAAGAATTCCGTGATTCTATGATTCTGATTTTGATATGGTACCTATATCTCTGGGTTTTTTTCTACACCCTGCCTCCAGTGAAAGGGTATGATGGAGAAAAACTTAAACATGGAGAGAAATGGCAGAATAAACAACGCAGTATAGGACTGGTGCTATACTCCTAGAGTATAGGACCCTGATGTCACGTCCATTTGAATAATTACAACAGTATAACTCACTTCTCTTACTCATTCTGTAGAAGTAATCTGGGTTTCCTCATCATTTGAAACACAGAGGGATTTTTCTAACTCAGCTTATCTTGATTGTCCTGAGGCAGGAACCAGTAATATCAGCATCACAATCATCAGAGCTGGCTGGAAAGATGTACATGGTGAGGAAATGGTGAGAGACAGAGAATGGTAGGACGCTGTCTTCAGCCAGGCAAAAAAATGATAAGGGACCTAAACCATAAAATTATGTGTAAGTTTCAGGAGACATTTATCTTGACACAGGAGAAAATTGTATTTCCTTTAGGTTTAGTATAGCCTTTTTCTGAAATTTCCAGTCTTCTGATTAATACACTACACTCAAGATAAGTCTCCTATTTTTGTCCCTTCCCACGCTTGTTCACATGGCCTCCAAATCATGCTCTACACCATGACCCTGGAAGTACTTACCAGTCTGGCAACACATCTTGGCCTGAATGCCTCAAAATCTCTCCTTAACTGAGCATTCCGTATTTCAGCATCTCTTCAAAGACACCATGATACACTTGCTTGAGATGGAATTCAGAACTGAATAACTATCTTGTAAATAAACTGAAAACCTCCATTAGCAAGCAAGCAGAGTTTATCAAACTCCTGCTGCCTCTAACCTGACCAGGCCCCAGCTAAGCTCAGGACTCCATAGGTGAAATACTGTCATGTTTAGGCACTGAATGAGCTCTGTCCTAGAGACAGTACATATGTCAAACATCTATAGCCCGTATGTATTAAGTTGAGAGAAAATATTGTGGAGCATATTCTCATTTCACACAGACAGGCAAATATCTATTGACTCCAGTATAACTAAATCAATTTAGTTCAAAATATTTTTATTGTATTTTGTCTATTAATGGAGTTAGGGTCCTGTGTCTGTCACCTTCATCACTGTAGAATAACCATTTCCTCTTTCTTCACTTAAATAGCAGCCATTTTTTCAACCTACCTAGATATTTTTGCTATTATTGACAGAAAAACTTCCAACGTCATCTGGCTTTCCTTCCAAACTACAACATTTTGATTGAAATTTATTGCTTTTTCTCCCCCTCAGAAAATTATACACTTCTCCCTTACTCTATAAAAAACATATGCGTTTTACACGTAGTCATTTAAAGGATAGATTTTCAAGAAATTGAATAAAGACAAGTCATTCAAATCCTTATTTTGGAGAATATTTTCACTAAATTGTAAGATCTTCTGCCAAGGATATTGCCATGTTCCCTTCCCCCTGCCCGAACTGATGGAAATGCCTGAACATAATTGGTTTCTAAAAGGTAAGCAAGTACTTGAAACTTGATCTACTGCTAACAGAGGTAGGTCCTTCAGGTAGCTGGAGAGGCTTTGCTAATGAGATCCTAGTTCAACCATTTACATTTCTTTGGTGGTTATTTTCTTATGCAAATGAACAGACTTTTCACCACATAGAAACGGGCAACAACCGCCTGTTAAATGAATTGCCTCTCACTTAATGAAAACACCCAGCTCCTTCTTTCTTATGAGTTTACAGAGGGTTATTTGTTTGGATTATTATAATCCACAGCACTTTGATGTTCACACCACACTGGGGTTTAGAGAACAACACTATTATCTGTAATTGCAACTGCAAAGTTCCTCCCTTCAGAGACATACTACTACATTTTTATCAAAGGATGCAAAGACAAATATATTATATACAGCATAATGAAGGCAGCCTAGGAAATCCAATGACTTTTTCCTTTTGTGTTTTTTTTTTTCCCTTTAATAAGGAAGCAAGTCACTTCGAATTTCTTTCGAAATATTCAAAGGAAGGAGGCAGGAAGTGTCTAATAAAATTCAGAAAGAAACCGTTTGCATATTTTCGATCATTCAGTTAACATACTAACAGGGTATAACCCTCACAGTTGAGTGAAAGGGACAAGGCAACAGTATTTTAAGCTCTATATTTCTTTTTCTTTAAGAGCAAACAGGCCTTCAGCCTGGGGTGGTGGTGACGAAGGGAGTAAACCAGAGTATTTAGATCAGTGGGGAACTTTCATCGTCTCTTCTGGATTAAACATAGGAAAGAAAATAATATCCTTAACTCCCTTTCACATTTTAAAAGAATGACAGAGACAGTGAAGTTAGTGCGAGATAACTACGGTGTGGTAAAAGCAAATGGTTAACTGCATGCAAATGTAGTGTTAAGCTTTAATTTGCTTCTTTATTTCTGTTCTCACACTCTCTGAAAGCTGCTGCTGCCACTACCAGGTGTCAGGAACATGATCCTATTTTGTTTGATGTCACTAAAGATCAACCTGAACTTTCCTTAGCCTCTAGCTATGTTGAATTCTGTAATCAAGAGTTAATCTATTCACAACTTATTTTAACTTGAAGGTTAAAATTATAATTTTGTCTGTTCTCAGTAAAGGTGTATATCCTTGTAGATATTCTGAACCCCCCTGGGAGATCCTCCCTCATAACACATCATGGTCTGCTGAGGATTATTTTTAGATTCTCTCTTTTTAAGCAAAGTTCCTCAGATCTCTGCAAATATTTACCAGCTAAAGCTCGAAGACAGACATCGGATGTTTGAAGAAGGTAACATTTTCCCCTCAATTATAAGGCATTCTCATGCCGATAAAAATAATTTATTTATTTTCTTCAAGTTAATTTATCATTTACCAATAACCATTTCTTTTTGTGTTTGTAATGACATAAAACAGGACCATTTCCCACTGAATTAAGCTCTGCATATTAGAAGTTAGCCTCCAGTCACAAAGCCATTTCAAACACTGTACTATAGTATCTCATGCATTTTCATCGGACACTGTTTGTACTTTCATAGCTCAAGCACATTTTTAAATGTCTCCTCCACTTTGTCATCTCTCAACTTTTATTGCAAAGTGCTAAATATGCTCCTAACACTGCTAAGCACACGTTCTCATCAGCTGAAGAAACCGGTGAGTAACTAGTCATCATACTCTACTGACAGGATGGATATTGTGCAATATGTCAACTGGACTCCATTTTCAGCTCTTTGCTTTACTTATTACTTACATCCTTAATTAAGATAAAAAACTTTAATGTATTATAAATGTTCTCTTCAAGAAAGAGTCAATAATTTTTTTAACTCTGAAAGGACATATGAAGACATATAAAGTAAAACTCTACTTCTGGTAGCACAGAAAAAAAATCTGAAAAAACAATACTTAGGAAATATTATTTGAGAGTAATTATAGGTTATGTCTATCCAGGTCAAGTTACCAACTTTCCATGAAAAGAAATAAACACATTTCATGAAAATTGCCACCTCTATTTGTCTGTATTACTAAAGGAAGACTTTTCCAGGAGTCAGGAGAGAATTCTCTTTTGATTCTCTCTGTTAACAATGGAGCATGAATAAGAGGAAAAAAGATCTGCAACTATGTCTGTGTTGGCAGAAGCTGTGGCTTTATATCACAATCATTAGTTTGAGTAGTCTTGTGAAGGATATTAAGTCCTATGTGTGAAGCATAACATTAACCTTAGCTAACAGTGAGCAAAAACTCTTATTGTTACTAAGATTTTAAACAAAGGCAGGCAAATTAATTAGCAGCATTTTAAAAGTGAAATGCAGTGAAAACCTTGTAAAATAATGCACCGCAATAATGGGAAAAAATTAGGGAATTAATGGATAAGGTTGGATTTGTGCACTGCTTAGCACAAAGGAGTTCAAAACCACTGGGTTCCACCCAAATAACAGCATTAAATAAGAATAATAGTGAAAAGATTCATCCAGTAAGATACATATCTATCTTTATCTGAACGTCTTGAACACAATAAACTCTAATCAAAATAACAGTAAGGTCTGAGGGCCGACTTAATTTATTTCTTGCTTCTAATTGAACCAAAGATCATATGAAAACTGCCATCCCACAGGAATTTAGACAGAACTTTTTTAAGTACTGCTTATAACTTGGAAGTGAAAAAAATCTCTTTAAAATATCGAGAGAAGTTTAAGTCAAAATAAATTATAAATTAAAAAATTAAATTTAGGTGCAGCTGAAATTTGGAACAAGTTTTTGAAATAGATTTTGTTCTTTGACTGACTTTGATCTTCATGCAGACAACTATCTGTCAGATGACAATATTTTTTTTGGAACCCCTGAAATACAAAAATACATACATACAGCTGCTCAAGTTGTTTCCATTTAGTGGTGTTTAAACAAAGTGCACTTATAAAATAAATTTCATACAATTCAAAGTACTGTTTTACTGCTGATGTAAATGAAAACCCATTACCCAGGAAAAGGTTCCACTTTAATTAGTTTTCAGATCATATATTTATAATGCAACACTTCTGTACAGGTGTACATTGTAGAAGATCATATTCATAAAATGGCATTTATGAAACAGCTCTTAAAATACATGAAGCAAATTGCAACAAAAATTAGAGATTTTCTGCTCTACCATCAGGGCTACTAAGCTGACTATCCATAACACAAGTGTTGTTGCTCCACCGCCTCTGGAGTAAATGGTAATACTGCTCACAAAATAAGAAATTACTGAATATATGAGAATTAAATTTCTGGTTCTATAGGCATTTACTTGTTCAGGAAAGTTACTCAAATATCTGCCCCCACTCTACTCATGGGTGAGTTACAGTCTGGTGTAAAACTGCATCCTCTACTCTTCCCTGGAATGTTCAAACTTTCAAGTGCTGGTGCATCGCTGCTGCTGCTGACGGCCCTGTCTACATCCAGGCACTTTGATGTCCTGCCAAAGAAGGGGGAGGCAGCCTAGTTTCGTGTAACTGGCCATATGAATGTTCAGTGTTCTTTGAGTCTGCTGAGGACTATCTTCTCTGCCCAGGTGTGGGTCATGGATGTCTAACTGTCAGGGTCTGATAGGATCTTAAGGGAATTCAAACACAGCTGGAGAATGTGGGTGTCTGCATGCTGGTGCAAGGAATGTGAATTTCCAAGAAATAATGATGGTGGGAGGAAAATACCAAGCATATTGACTGCTGACAGAAGCCACATTGGTGCCAAAACTAAGAAAGAAAAAGTCAAGAGCAGGCATTCTTCTGAAGCTGTTACCCCTATAAGGCTGCCAGCTGAAAGGGAGTGCATTATATCTAGGACACTGTAAAGAAGTGTCTTTATGGCACACAGCTCTCAGCAAACCATCTTCAATTTAGGCTATCTGTATGATAAGTATTGACAATGCATGTTTTTCCTCCAGTCTCCACCCTCTTTCAGAATTTGTATAGTGTAGCCTCCTCCCTCTCCACATTTTGTGTTGATATATGTGACAGACAGAAACGAAGATTAAAAAAAGAATGCTCTGTTTTGTTGCCCGGGGGGAAAAAAATGAGCCCAAGTGACAAAACAATTAATTCCTTTATAAAAGTAGGAATTTCTGGGTACACAATGATTCATCATGTTAACAAAATAACAGAGGGAGACTTTCAGACTGTGACTGGATTCAGACGTGAAAGAATATATGTGGACAAAGAACCCGACATTTTGAGAACTGCATCTTCACGGACTCATTTCTTGCCTTATATCGTTCCACTTCTGACATACTTTGCCCAAATTCTACTTTTTTAATCTGATGTTACTGCTAAATGCAAAAGACATAATGCTCTTATCCATGAGCTAAGCAAAATCACAAGGTTTCACAAATGCAGATGATTGCTAAAAAAAAGCAAACTGGGAGGGAGGTAGAAGAGAGAAGGAGAAGGAAGGAATAGTTATCCAAACTAGCATATGCAAACGGAACATATGGTTCAGCCTGCTTATTCCACAAGCAATATACTCATTGAGGATGACTCATAAACACATGAAGTACAGTACTTAGTACAATCTAAAATACAAAAAACACCCATAAAACTAGTTTAAATACGAGATGTTTGTACTAGAAAAATATAACCAAAAGCTTCAAGTTCTTTGTATTTTTCTTAAGTATGTGCTATATAAAAATATGCAAGCTCTTTTTTCATCTTTCTGCCTTCTATTGTAAGGACAAGAAGCAGTAGCAGTAGCCACACTGTAATACATGATCTCATCTCTAGTCTGCAGAAATTCTGAGTTACTTTTCTGAATAAATGCTAAATTTTAAAATGCAATGATGTGTGAGTTCATACACAAGTTCACAAAGTGCAAAGAGTTTTATACTGATAAAATCAGCATAACTGAGTTTAAAGAATATCAAAGATCTACGCAGGGTTCTTTAACCTGTCCGAAAACCAAAACATCATGAAATTATTTGGTGAAATATTAAGGTTTGAAAACTCTTTCCCCTTCACAGAAAAACTCAAGCTATCAGCTGAGTCTGAAATCTCTGGTCTGTAACTGCCTATATAAAGTCAACAAGATGTTGGGTATTTACTGCTGGATTTCAGCCAATAACTGTCATCTTAACATAATGTCAGAACACAGTCAGGCCCTAAAACCAAAACTTGACATCGGGATATTTTTCTAGGCCCGACAGTGTAGACATATGCTTACACTTAAGTCACCAGGAAGCTCCCCAAACACAGAGCAGGGAAAAACACTTCTACATTACAACAAAAATCACTTGTTGTCCAAGAAGGGCAGGAGGTTACCCTTGATTTCTGAGTGATACTTATGATTCTGGCCAAGTTCTTCCCTCTGTGGACCAGGTAAACAAGTTTCATCAGATGGTCTCTTTTTAGTATGGATGAGCTCTGGAGAACATCTGCCTCTCAGTCTTGATCTGCTCATCTGCCCCCTGGCTGGAATGGAGGGGGCTGGGGCAGCATCAGCATCCCACCTCTTGGCAGGCACAGAGAGCGTTCAGCTCCTTGTGCTGTGTTTGCTGACCAAGCAGTCACTCCCCGTTTCCTCCAGGAGGAAGTGTCCCCTGGGTTACATCTGGCCTATCAACTCTAATGGACTATCTGCTGGTTTGCATAATCTAATTAGCCACACTTTTCACCTTCCCCGCTAAAGAGAGCAAAGACCTTTTCTTAACCTTTCACTTTCACATTTTAACTCATTATTAAAATACAGCTACACAATGACTCTACCTTTTCCTGATCTATTTTCACTTTCCCCAAATGTTCATTATATTCCATAATTGTTGCTATCTATCCTTACCCTGAAACACAAAAAGAATTCAATCTCATTGGCCATTTGTCTTGTTACCAGGAAATACACAGAGATAAAGGGAAAGAATAACAGAATAAACCTGTAGGAGACAAACATATACTACCCTGTCAGAGAAGAGTTTTAAAGCACTTAGGCGGGCAAAGTTCAACACATAGTGTCCTTAGAACTGAGGTGAAATACAATGAATTCAAATTCTTAGAAAGCTCTCTTTGAGTATTATTGTATTCAGAGTAAATACAATTACATCCATTCTGCAAAATGCTCATATTAAAAACCAGTTCCAAGTATTTGAAATGTTTACCACAAGACAGTGATGGTCCTTTTGATGCTCCCTTCAAATAACACAATTAGAAGTCTGGGGACAGAGTGCAGCCTTTCAAAGAGAAAAGGCTTCAAAATTGCTATTTTGTTCTAATTGCGAAGAACTCTTAGAACAAATTTTCAGCAAAAGACTGTAATAAAGGGAATAAGACTGCAGCATAGCTGTGCTGAAACTTTACTCTTATGACAAAGCTGTATAGGCCTGTATGAAGAGGACAGCGCTGGATAGAACATTGCAAATCCCCCGTTCACAAAGCAAACTGCAGTGTGGATACCACAGTGCAGTGGCTTAAGAGCAATTGAACCACGTTACATGCTATGATGCATTATTATAGACGTTAATGTAAATTTTTCTGTTTGATGCTTTATGAAACCATGCAGAGTAAAGTGTGAATAATACAGATATTATTAAATTAGGGGATACAGCATCATTAAGTCACCCAAGACAATATAGCAAAACACTCAAGAGTTCAACAGTAACTATTTCTTGATTAGAAATGGGTTTCAAAACATATTTCACGAAAAGGTCATTGAAATGTCTTAAGCTATTGGAAAATGAGGGAAGGTTATAGGGCCAAATTCTCCATTCATTTGCAGCAACTATAGGTCATTATTTTCTGCAAAATGAAGAGTTGGCCCCTCCAAAGTTTGATAACTTTTTTTATCTCGTGTCTGCCTTGTCCTTGGTGCACGGAGAAGATATAATTAGTTTTTAACTCCAAGCTGGATGACTAGCATCCTTAGGAGAACACAAATAAAAAAAAATTTTAATAAAAAGTGTTCTCATAGCCCATTCTATATATTGGGAGAATGCAGACGATCATGAGAAACAAATTTAACTAAGTTCCCTTAGAGGTTATCCGCTGGTTTTTTTAGTCTGTTTGATGTTCTATAAGTTGCTGACCACTATCTTACTTCTTCCAAGTTGAGGAAAGGTTACTTTAAATATAGTTATTTGCATATCCTTTTGTGTACAAAAACTTTACTTTCTTTCTCTTTTTTTTCCCCCTGTCTGCTATTTTTCTTATTATGAAGTGGAAAATGGAATCAGTTTATCTCAACATATCTCATAAATAGTGCTTCACTTTGCACCCAGGAGAAATTCAACACTGTTAGTATTCCTTAAGAGAGGTTGCTAAGTTTCTTGCAGCAATCTAGATTTGTGGGACTTAATTCTTCTGTGTTGGTACTTAAAAATACTTACGGCAGGTTGGCAGCTGCTTGATTTGGCCAGTAACCAAAGTCCTGTAATCCATAAAATCAGAATAAAGGGATATTTGCAGTTCCTGTCAAGGTCACTGAAGCACTACACGATTCAGTGAAAGCACCACCCTCCACATATCTACCTTACTTTTAAGCTTTAGAATGTGTAAGGCTGCTCAAGTGCTTACAAAATGTAATAAAAAGAAAGAGCAGAGGAGAGTCCATAGTCAGATGTACAGAAAAAAAACTAATGGTCTTAACATATGTTTGCCATTAATGGTGCATTAATTCCTTAAAAATGTTTGTCTCTGGTTCCGTCTTGGTGTCATGGGTTGACAACCCTTCCTGCTCTTCAGGTTTTTCTTCCTTTTGGCTCTGTTTCCTGGAGGAAGTGGTTTGCAGCAACAGGTGCTGTAATATCCTCCAGAACTGGACAGAACCAATCAATTAACTAATTTGAATATCGACAGCTCTACTGAGCCACTTAGAGAAGGGAGACGCCTTCGTGAATTCAGATCTAAAAGGGGAGTAGGCGGGAATCTCTCTCTCTTGCTCTTCTGGCAAAGACAGAGGTAACAGGGCCCAGCTCAGCCCCCTTGGGAGGGGCTGGGCCGGCCCAGTGGGGCCCGGCTGGGCCCTGTCTGCGCCCTGCCTGCGTGACAGGTACAGGCCTGGTGGGAGGCCAGGCCGGGCCATGATCCAGCTCCGCCGCAGTGCCATGGCCTTCACCTTCTTCCCCTCGGCCCCAGAGGTGGGGGTCGGACCTACAGCCCCGACCCTGTGCGGGCCTGGGCCTCTCCCGGCGGGCCGGGCTGGGTCCGGCTGCTAGGTCCAAGGGTGGAGGGGGCCACAGCCCCAAGCTGCCACTTGGCAGGCTGTGCTGAGATTGCCCCCCTTCACTTCAAACCCAGCTCCGGCTGTAAACAGCTGCAAAGCTGCCGCTTCACGAGAGATAACACCCAGTTTTCAAGGTCGGCACAGGAAGACTAACCCCTTCAGTGCTGTAAGTTTTCTCCAAGATATGAAACCTGCAATCCTTTCCCAGGAAAGGCAAAGACACAGAAGAAAGGGCTGAAGCCTAGAGAGAGGAGAGAGAGGAGATGCTAGAAGCTGAAAACTCTTTTGTAAACCTATGGTGATGGACTCAGATATTAAAACTCCCTTTTAATTTCATTATAAGCTTTTTTGGGGGGAAAGAACTTTCCAGCTGAGATGAAAATGAACTTGGATTTGTTTTTTCTCTTCCTCTTTTTTTTTTTTCCTGGACTGTTTCAAACCAAGGTGTAGGCCTGGGGTGAAGTGCTCACCTTGGCCCCACTCTAATGAGAGGCGTTACCAACAGAAGGACTTCAGATTTTTTTTTCCACAGGTTTTCTCTCTATAGCAAGGGGGGTTTATCCTGGAGATAGATGAAGAGAACTTTTGTTTTTCTGGAAGTGCTTGCCCTTAAAATTATAACCCCTGCAGCTAAAGGTGAATCCTCGAACACAGTGGTGGAAAGCTGTGATCGAGGAAAGGGACTCTAACATGTCAACAGAAAACCACTCCAGACGGTGGTTGTGCTGTGACGTGGATGCCATAAGAAGATTGTTCTTGTGGAAAAGTTCCAGAGCTGAGCAAAAGAGACTTCTCTCACTCAATGGACTGACACAAGATTTTTATAGAGGGGCAAACTGGCTGAACTGATTTTGTGTCTTTATATTATAGGTGGACAGAGGAGGTGCTGGAGAAAAAGGGGGGTTAATTTGCTTTAATTCCTTTTTATTCCATTTTATTTTTAGTTGTAGTAATAAACTTCATTATATTCTTTAAAGTTTGGTGCCTGCTTTGTATTCCTCCCTGTTCTTATCTCACAGAAAGGGGAAAATGCGAATCAAACCACTACACTTGGTTATATTATCATGCCTGAGGAAATAACAAGAAGATAGAAAAAAAATCCCCAATGGTTGGGTCCATTTCTCCTCTACCAGCTGTAGAACTTAGTCTTAAATTCATCTTGAGCCATACCAGGAATGGTGGAAGGAGAATGGGCCACAGTATTATCCTTTCAGCTGGCCAGCTGAAGAGGGGAAGGGCACACATGCTGCCCTGGACACTGAAGAGCTCATGGATGGCTGGTGCATGGAGAAACACAACATATATCCAGGTCCTTTCAGTCAGAAGGCAGTACTACATGCCCTGAAAAGTTTTTGTTGAAAGGCACAATCTTCCACCATTTTAAATTGCTGACATTTTCTCAAGAAATATTTTGAATTACAGGCATATCCAGAATGATGCCAAAAGGTAAGAGAACCCCAAGCCTATCTCCTCTGACTCACAAACCTGCACATATAATGAGCACCTCTGTTGTTGCAAGGCACTTATCTCTAACTACTGTACCCCCTGTCAACAGACTATTTCCTATATATTCTAAAGTTAAAATAAGAGCTGATCTTTCACTCTCTTTCTCCCTTTTTCTTCCTCTTGAAGCAAGCAATAAGAGAAATGGCTTAATTAGCAGCAATATATCTTACTGGATTGGTGTATATATAAGTCAATATATACAGCCATAAAATGTGTTTTATAAGTATAAATACTTACATTTATATAGATGACATTATACAGATATATACATCTTTGCAGGTGTCTGGAGAAAGTGATTTTTGTTTTCTTTTTAATGTACTGTAAATGTGTATGAATCAGTTACAGAAAAATTAAGCAGTTCAGCATTTAGAGCAGGTTTGCCTGGGACAAAGCAGCATTAATGCACATGTATCTCAAGGCTGGAACGTGGCACCGTGCTGGCAGTGAAACTGTGCAGGGGTGCTCGCCTCGGTTTGGGAAACAGGGCAGTGAATTCTTACAGAGATTTTCCAAGGCTGAGCTGACTGTGAGTCACAGGAACTCCTACTCCAGAGGCAGCTCTCACGAGGCAGCTGGAGCTTTCTAACCCTGAACTGGGTTTGCATGGAACACCTATGGAGGTATCGGAGTACGCAGACATTTTTATACAGGCTAAAAGCAAATTCAGCAGCCTAACTCTCATAAAAGTTCTGGGTTTAGTGGTTAAATCAGCACTGGGGATGCTTCAGTGGTGACCCAAGTGGGTGAAAGTTGTAAAGTTGCACGGACTGCCTCTTGTATGGGGCAAACTTGCAGGCAGGCATGTCAGGACCTATGGCACACCTCTCTAGCTCAGTGTCTGATCTAAGAAAGTTTGAAAGACATTAATTTGACTTTTTGTCTTCATTCTTAAGACAGGAGTTTCATGACCATGCTACTTAAATGGAATCTTAGGTGTCTGTGGAAATTATAGGCACAACCTGAATACAAATAGACCTTTAAATAAGATTAAGGTTGTAAATAAGGGAAAAGTACAGGCAAAACAGCTGGAAAACTTTCTGCTTCTGAAAAGGTGAATATATAAGACTTTTTTTTTAGAACTCTTCCTAACTTAAAACTACTTCTGCATTTCAAATGAGGTAGTAGGCAAGGTTGAACGGTAGTTTCTTACTTGGATAAAGCTATACCAGTTTTTCTATTTGCAGTATTGAACGTAAATGTATCTTGTCTCATTTGTCTTGCCTCTTGTAAGGGTTCAGTCAATCTGTATTCTCAGTCCAAACATGAATAGAGTACTGACATTCCTGTTACTGCCAAGTGAACTCAAATTTCTCTGACTCTTTTAAAATTGATATTAACTGGAGTGTTAGAATCATAAAAAAGAAAAACAAAAAACAAAACAAACACCTGCCCTTTTTTGACCTGAGCACTGTTTGGTTTACATTTCTGAGTGAATTTATGCAATTATGGCAGGGTCTGAACAGCCTTCTCCAATCATATTTATTTAGTAAATCAGACTTATATCAGATCCTGAAGCACAATTGTTCTGATTGCATATTGTGCAGCGTTTCTAACGCATGACTGAATGCTTGCTTTGTTCATCTTTTCCCTGTTAGCAGCCTGTTCTCTTGTTAACTCTTTCTCCATAAGATATGTGTCAAGTCCTATCCTGGAGGAAAAGATGAAGTCAACCAGATAGTTATTGCAGTTACAGTTCAGTCCCATTTAGGCGTTCAGCACCTTGTTGACTCAGTTGCAGTACTACAGACTTTCCCACACTGTTTACTTGACACTTGCAAGTCCAGCCTGTACCAACTTCTATTGTACTAAGCAAACACTCCTCCTGCACTAAAATTCCACTCATTGTTAGTGCTAAAGCAACAGGATTTTGTCCAGTTCGCAGACAGCAGAACCTATTGTTATAAGAAAAGTCTCCCAAGATGGAATCTGAAAAGAATCATATGACCCAGAAAAGGATTAGCCTTCAGGAAGTCTTTGGGCTTTACCGTTTTGTGAAGTCATCCCCAGAGAGAGCAGAAAATAATGAAATAAAACATATTTCTGGACTGAAGCCTGTTCCAAAATAGATTATAGGCACTTTCAGTTGTGTGAAAAAAGATCATGTAATGGTTACTAAGTGAGACTATGACTTAGGGAAGGGAGATTGTGGTCATTTAACACAAGTGAGGTCAATAAACTTGAATAAAAGAACGTTTTTACCAAAGGGAGGAAACAAAATCATCTTTGTGGAAGTAACTTCAGTTTTTAAAATACAAGGCAATTACATCACATACTGTTACACACACAACCCCTACTGCTCAAATAGTCATTGACAATTCCTCCTCAGAAGAGATTTCTGTTCTTTTAAGTTAATTTCCATTTTCTTCAGCACATAAAAAGGATGTGTTGTCATTCAAACATTTTGTAGTCATGCTTATGAATTTAAAGTCTGCTTAGAGTATTTAGACATAGGCAGATTCTGCTAATAAGACATGGCTGGGATTTCCTTTTAGTGTAAGGAGACATGACTGCTTTTTTCTCACTGATTGAGATCAATACTGTAAGTTAAACAATTTTATTGAGTAATGTATTTTAATATAATTTATAAATATAAACAAAGTTCTATCAGCAATTATGGAGAAAGAAAACAACAGATACCTTTTTATAAAAGAAAATACACACCTTTCCTTGGACAGAGAGAAAAATTCACATATGTCAACACAGAGCATCTTTTGTACCACCAAAATTATTAACTTTCCATCAACATCAGCACTTTCCGAAAACAGCTATTGGCAAAAAAGAGTGAGAATGCAGTAAGAAGCATGAAAGTAAAAACTGTGGCCCTCAGTCATTTTCCTGGAGTTAGGGATGGAACACACTGCCCTAAAAAGGAGGCTGGAGACCAGTCCTCAGCCCCCCTCATGGTCACCCCAGCAGGCAGCACTGCCCAACCATACAGATACAGGCTGGGAGGTGGCAGAGGAGCACCAGGCGTGTGTAATAAAAATCTCATTCTCTAAAGCTCTAGCACGGCTTTTCCCTCTCATTCAGCATTCATAGATGGCTCTTCACCTGACTTTGTGCCAGGCTCCCTCACTGGCCAGCCATCCCTGAGCAAGTGGCCTAGTGACACGGCCTTGATCGCTCTTCTACTGAGCCCTGGAAAAAAGGATTATGCAGAGCCCCTCAGCACCAACAAATGGGATGTCACTGTCCTAGTGAAGCTGTCAAAAAAAGTCCAAAGAAACCAAACCAGGCTAAATGGGAGCATGGGGCACTAAGGAGTGCAGCCCTTTCCATCTGCATGGTGTTTCCCAAGGCAGGTACCTCGAGGAGCTCTGCAAACTAAGCAAGAGACAAGCAGCAGAAATATTTTTATGGCTCTTCATCATGGTCCTACTAAGTTAATGACAGGAGAGATAAAATTATCTAAGGCGAGAGTCAAAGATCAGATTGCATTCTCTTTGCTCCCTCACTCGACTAGTTTTAATGTCGACCTCCACCCCAGTGCATATGCAGTAAGATCACACAGTGGAAAAATGTTCTTTTTTGGGTTTTTTTGTTTGTTTGTTTGTTTTGGGGAGGGGGGGGTTGTTTTGTTTTGTTTTGGTTTTGGTTTTGGTTTTGTTTGTTTGTTTGGTTTTGGTTTTTTGTGTTTTTGTCCCCTGAGAATCACCTTAGAGACACTATTAGCACAGGCCACACAGAAAGTTGTCACACTGACATATGCTCCCAGTTACCCTGTGGCTGACAGCCCAGCACAGCCTCAGCTTCTGGTCACCCCTCCAGGCAGATGAGGTGTGTGGTGTGCAGCCCCCAGGCCCCATCTGGACCAGAAGTGCAGCTTCTCTTTCTTTCCACTGGCCAAGGAGGAGGACGCACTTTGTACCTAACAGTTAGAACTGCTTTGGTTGGTACTTAAACTTCTAGATATAATCTGTACCTTTGTTATTATTCTTTGAAATCCTGCCCAAAGCCTAAAGGCTCTCTTTGGGCAACTGTATTCATTTTTAAGCGTATAAATAATTTTATATTACTCACCAAAAAGTAGGAATCCAATTTTCTTATACCACTATTTTGAAGGTATTCAAAGTGATTCATATTATAAATCTTGTTGAAGGATACATGCCTGGGGTGTGGTGAGGATATACAGGAGCCAGCAGGGTGAAAGGAAATGTAGCTAAAATAAGCAGATGGGTGGACAGATGGGCATAAGAGGAAGAAATAATATTAATCTGCAAAATAGATAATAAAAGTCCCAGGAAGAAAAAGTGAAAATGAAAAAGTGATGGTCACAATACAAAGAACGAGATCGTTTACTCAGTATCCTAGGGATTCAAGGTTCCTGCTGCAGAAATTTGCCTTCTTTTTAACTGTAGCTCAAATTTGTTAACGTAAAAAGAACATGTTTCCAGGCTACAATACTCTGTTGTGAATGGATACTTTTGTGCTAATTAAGAATAAGACAAATCTTTCTGAAATTAATGGAGTGCTTTGACTTCTCTAGGCTTAGGCTGGGTTCTTGAAGGGATTGAAACATTGAACTTCAGCAGTGGGGTGGGAGGTGGGGTGTGTTCAACAGCTGTAAAAGTCACCTTATTTATCATAGCACCCTAATGTGAACAGAAGGTCCCCTGTCTGTATGGCAGAAGGACTATATCCAACCAGGATTTGCAGCTCTCTGTGGGCATGGACTTGCCTCTTTCTGTGGAAGCTCACATACCAGATTTGATGTCCCTGAAGGATCAGTTAAGTTTAGCTAAAGAATTTGCGAGTAGCTATGATTATTTTATGAGAATACATTAAATATACACTAAGGATATATAATCTGGGTAAGTTTTTATGGACAAAGAGGTCAATTTTTCACCCTTTTCAAATGGTACTGGTTAGGGAAAGAAATCACAGAAGCACTGGGCTTTATGAAAAAAATAGTGGATATCGTTTGATTTATATAGAGTTAACGCTACATGAAAAATACACTCGTAACTCTTCTTTACCTAATTTTCAATTTTTTTGGCCAAAGGAACTCAAGGACTTTTCAAAATCAGTGCATAAAATATATTTCAAAATATAATTGACTCATCTGTGACAAACGGAAATAAATTTGGGAAGCTCTTGGGATCTGTGAAAGAATGTAATAACTGTGTCTGTTTCTACCTGATTCTATAGTTCAGGTTTTATGGTATGATTATACAAGACAATAATCTCAGTTCCCCAACATTAATTAATGGCATGGTTAAATGAAGCCATCCTAAACCCTTACTCCACCCAAATCCGTCTAAGGAATTTGGACATAGCAGAATATTGCTAGACTCATGCCTGTACAATCTTCTGTTTAAATCACAGAGGAAATGAATGTTATAGCCAAGGTAGTATTTAGCAAGCTTGCATATGTTATTAGTGCTCTGCTGAGTCACAGCTTAATAAGTATCCACTTTAAGATTACTGGCCCTTTACCCTCAAACTCTTCTCATACTGACTACAAAGACGAGCAGCCCTTTTGCTTGACACTACTATCCATGTTGCTGCACTTCCTGTCATTTAGCTAATATTTTGGTGTATAAACCTGACCTAAATCTATCCTATTTTTCTCCCTTCAGGGAGGACAAAGTATATGACTCAAGTTAAATACTAGTATTGTAAATAGAGTAAATGTACTAAACATAATTTGGGAATATGCTAAATAAAGTGCTGTACTTACCAATGTGATTTTTTAAAGTTGTTTAGAACAGAAAGAGGGGTTTGGGCTGAAAATTTTCCTAATTTTTCCTATTACATAATTTTATTTAATAGAAGATATTATGTCTCTCCATAAGCCTTGCCCAGACAATTTTCATGACTACAACAACCTGCTCCTTTTTGATGCAAATATATTTTAAAAATCCAGCTCTAACTGGAACATACATGTTCATTAAAAATGTATCATACCAAGAACTTCGTGACTTCTTTCAAGTGACAAAAGTCTCTACTCATCTACCTGCCATGAGAAACTCCTGATGACATACAGGGTAGTACTGGGCCCAGCTAAAACCTCCCCAAGTCCCATCTCTTAGAGCAAATAAAACATCTTCATCCAAATGCACTCCTGAAATTCTAGATGCAACAAAAATTTATTTAATTCTGGAGCACAGAGTTCCCAATTCTACTAAATATGATCAGAAACAGAGTGGCCTTATAAAAAGATGCCTAAGAGCTGCTGGAATCAGAGGTGTAAAGAAAGACTCCTACAAAGCGAATTTACAATGCAGTTATGGGCTTATACTCATGTATAGAACATTAAGTTCATATGGCTGAGATGTCTTTTGTTTATATCCTTTGTGATAACAGAAATTATCCTGAGAGGGGAAAAAACCAACTTAAAAAGGAATTGAGCACAGACCCCAGCAATCAGCAGTGAAGTGTTCTGTGTGAAAGCTAACTAATTCATCTTCACAATCCTTGTATGAGCAACTTGTAAAATTACTCTTATATATGGAGAAATGTATCAGTTCTTTTGAAATACACCAATTCTGTGCTGAGAATACACTGTGCAGCACTGAGTGTGCTGTATTCTAAATAAGTATCCTTTGGAACAAAATTAATTAGTGTTAGGATTCATAAAACTATAAAAGCACAAAAGTAGAATTATCTGTAACATCTCTCATATCTGGATGTTCTACTGAAATGAGAATATAATCAACCATCTTGTAATTTTGCAAGATTGATCTCTGCTCTGTTACAATGTAAAACCATGACCCTGCCAAAAAAAGGGGATTGCATGCTTACTATTAGTTCCATATATGTCAAAAGGTTTATTCATGGTGTGCATAGATAAGCAAATACCCAGTCCTTTTCAGGCCTATGGACTAAACTGGAAGCACTCAGGGTTATCTCTGTTTATTTTTTTCATTTTACTTACGTTTAAAATGCTTTGTTTATTTTCCTTTTATTTAAATTAATAATTCTGCATCAAACAATTTCCATCTGTCTCAGCAGATATACAACTCTCGAGATTTGCACAGATGGAAGGAGATCAGGCAGAGATAGACTGGCTTATTTTGTTCTCCCATTTTACATTCCTCACATTTTCTTCTTTTGCTTTTTCTGAATGACTTCCTTTCCTTTTCCATTCTTTCATTTCTGTTTGTGGACTTTGATTTCTTTGCTTTCCTAATCATGCCTGCCCTTCTATGCAATCATCAACACTACTGTCTCTGTAGCATATATCAGAGA
>VYZQ01050660.1:0-31936 GCA_013400655.1 Mystacornis crossleyi
GGGCCGCTTCCGGCGCGGGGACGGAGCGGGGCCTCGCGCGCCCCCTGGCGCAGCCTCCGGCCGCGGCGGGAAGGGCGCTGAGGGGCCCGCCCGGCGCCATCTTGCGGGAGAGAGGGGCACGGGACGGAGGGAGAGAGGGACGGAGGGAGAGAGGGACCCGGGCACACAGCCGCCGTCCCTCGGCCATCCCCGGGCTCGGGAGGGTGTTCCTTGTTCCAGCGCCGAGCGGGAATCCCGCCGTCCTCGCTTGGCAGGCGCCCGGCTTTTTGTGTCTCGCAAACGGCGCGGCTGCGATGGGAGTATTAAAGGGATCAGCACGCGCTTTTAAATGACAGCTTTTATAAAAGATTTAGCGACAGACAGAACCGCAGAGTCACAGCAGCAATTAGGTTGGAAAAACCTCTGAGATCATCGGTTCCGACCTGTGACCAAACACCGCCTTGTCAACCAGACTTGTCCACAAAACTCGGATTCATTACCCAGTGTTCAACAAGCTGAGAATGCACATTCGAGAGGTGTTGATTATTTATTTCAGAGTTGCACAAGCCTGGGTGCTCGGTGGTATTCCACAAATAAAGCACACAAAATATCAGAACTTTTGTACTATTTATACATTTCAGCAAAAGAATTCGTGTCCATTGGCTACAAGTTACATAGTTCTCTTATTAAGTAGTATTAATTATATCTTCTGTTCGTTAATGATTCTCTTCCTCCTCATGTTAATTAGGCTGTGCGCTCAGTCTTTATTTGAGCTGATGGTTTCTTGGGTGGGTGCTGTGAGTCCGTGGCTGTGATCTTCCCCTTCTGGAACTACCTTTTACCCAGCTGGGACTGATTTCAGCACAATTGCTGAGTTGTCTTTATTACTTTCCTCCTTATCTTGGGGGTTCTGCCAAATGTCCTTATGGCCCATAAATTCTGCATTCTTTGTGTCCACTCTAAGGGGTATGTCCTCCTTCTTAAGCTTTGTTAAGCTTAGGTCTGAGATCATTGAAACATATCCAGACCTAAACCTTAACAAAGCAATTTTATCAACAAGTAATTTGTTTTTCTAACACCTGGAGATCTCTTAGAACTTGTTAGTGGCTCTCTGTTTCACCAGTTAGATCTCCCTTTTTGTTGATTAGGCTTGAAAGTATGCAAAGATCAAACACTATAGAATATCCTTTCTTAAGAAAATTTTACATATTCCACATTTTGCAACAAGATCATGGCACTAAGTGCCACATTCAGTCTTTCCTTAAACACCTCCAGGCACAGTGACTCCACCACCTCCCTGGGCAACACATTCCAGTGTCTAATCACCCTTTCTTTGAAGAAATTCTAATGTCCTTTATAACTGAGACCTCATTCAAATGCAGAGGCTTAAAGTAGTTTAAAAATCATATAGAAAACCAAAGCTTGAAGCTCATCACTGGAAGAACACAGTGCCTGATATTCTGGTTAGGTTACCAAAGCGCCTTCATTTTCTCTGTATTTTGTGCCTGACAGAAACACACATCTCTTTAGAACCAAATGGTGCTGGTTCCCATGGTTCTCCTAAGCAGCACATGGTGGAGGAAATGTCAAAGCTGGAATTTTTACAGTTTGTACCCTCAAAGTATCTAAGTTCATATCTGTGCTACTACAAATATTTCCAAAAATAATGGAATTACTCTTTCACCTGGAACCTGACTACCTTTTATAGTGGCAGGAGCAGAGGTACGCTGTGCATCCTGCTAGAACTGCTCCGAGTCAGGCGTATAAATACTGTGTTTGTGCCGTGGTTATTCCCTAACATGAAATACTTAACAAATCTCCCATATCTCATTAGTGCTGTTAGTCAGCTGTGCCTCCCTAGGCATCGCATGTTTTTAAACGACATCTTGTACTTTTGAATCAAATTGATTATCCTTTAGTAAGTTAAAAAGTTAGCCAAGTTTGCAGGCCTCTGCACTGCACTTTGGTTCAGGAGATTGAACATATCTTTTAAAAGCTGATTTGCCAAACTCCCCCACTTACTATGGTCCTCAGGTCCCACACATCAAATGGGTTCCTTTTCCAAATGAAACTACTGGGCTGCTCTAGAACTGCAGCCACAGGAACAAACTACAGCTGCTAGCCCAAAGTTAAAATTTTGAAGGTACCAGGCACTGGATTTTCAACACCACGTGTTTTGCTACACTTGTGCCACACTACTCACCACCTCAGACATGGTGAGACTTTCCTCCCTTTCCACCTTGTTTTTCCTAAGAAGCTAATGTACATTACATGAACATTAGGTAAGTTTGCCAACAGCACTGAACTGGGAGGAGCTATCAACTCCCTTGAGGGTAGAGAGACCTCGAGAAATCAGAGAACTGGGCAGTCACCAATTGTGTGGAGTTTAACAAGGCAAAGTGCCAAATTCTGCACTGGGAACGGGGCAGGCCTGGTTGTGTGTATAGACTGGGGAATGAGAGGCTGGAGAGCAGCGCTGCTGGAAGGGACCTGGGGGTCCTGGTTAAGGGAAAGTTGCATGTGAGTCAGCAGTGCCCTGGAGCCAGGAGGGCCAGCCCTGGCCTGGGGGGCATCAGGCACAGCATCACCGGCTGGGCAAGGGAGGGGATTGTCCCGCTCTGCTCTGCCCTGGGGTGACCTCAGCTCGAGTGCTGGGGCAGTTTTGGGTGCCACAATATGAGAAAGACGTGAAGCTGTTGGAGAGCATCCAAAGGAGGGCCACAAGGATGGTGAAGGGTCTGGAGGGGAAGCCGTATGAGGAGCAGCTGAGATCACTTGATCTGTTCAGCCTGGAGGAGACTGAGGGAAGACCTCATTGCAGTTCAGACTTCCTCATGAGGGGATGGGACTCAAGGAAACAGCATGAAACTGAGTCAGGGGAGGTTTAGGTTGGTTATCAGGAAAAGGTTCTTCACCCAGAAGGTGGTTGGGAGCTGGAATAGGCTCCCCAGGGAAGTGGTCACAGCACCAGGCCTGGTAGAGCTCAAGAAGCATTTGGACAGTACTCTCAGACACATGGTGTGATTCTTGGGGTGATCTGCACAGACCAGGAGTTGGACTCGATGATCCTGATGGATCCCTTCCAATTCAGAATTGTGTGATTCTACAATATTTATTTTACAAAGGCTGAGCCTGCAACAGCAGTCGATATGTAGCTCTCAATGTAAGTGAAGGTACCAAGTGTTTGCTAATACATTATAATCGTTACTCAACAGAGTGACCATCAGCATTATCATCTTTGCAGTTTTTGGTCATTTGTAGAGAGGTGTAACCAAGGGTCACATTGTCATCTCATTTTTGGAATGAAAATTCAGAGTATTTGCCGAGTATAAAAACAAAGAGATTTGAATTGATAGGTAACAAAAAAAAATTTTAATGGAGTAGAATGCAAAATTCAAGAAGGAAACCTGGAAGTCTGGATTACAATCCCTGATCTTTCACCTGTACTTGTTTATCTGTCCCATAGACTTTAATTTTCCCTTTCACCCTCCTACCTCTCAAAGCTAACAAAGACTTTTAATTATGGTACTAATTAAACAGATCAGGCTTGCTTAGTTGTGGGCAAATCCAGAAGGACATGAAAAACATAAATTTGGAAACTAGGTTTAGATAAGACCAGAATGCCAAGTTTGAAAAAGGTTCAGTAGCTAAGAGCTACTAAGTCAGACTCCTTCACAAATTTCATCCTGTACTTTTTAAAAGTCCTGTATCCATTCAGGCTTACTTCTTCAGGTATAAGAAGATACAACCAGTTTTGCAAACCCTACTAAGTGGTGTGAACTAAGTGCTTCCCGTGGAATTTTTTTCCTTACATAGCAATTCAGTACTACTCACTGAATTAGAATTAGTGCAAAATGCTGGCAAAATGCTGCATTCCCTTAGTGTACAGAGGAAATCTAGCCAAGTCAGATGCTTCTACCTTATGCCCCCTGAGTAGGATCCGATCCCATGAAAGAAACAGAAGTGATGCAGAATGATAAAACATAGTTCCCCTCTACTCTTGCTCAAGCGCTAGGAACAGAAATCGCTTTAACAGGCGCTGCTCTGTCAGGAGCACCCAGGCTGATAGCAGCAAAAGCAGAAACAGCAGCTTCTTTGTGTTTTACTGAAATTCTCCTCTCCCCCCCTCCCACCCCCGAGGGGCAAGGGGTCACTGATTGCATAGTCTTTGCTCCATTGCACACCCTCAGCTATTGTTGAGTCCCCTCAGAGTGCACAGACTGAATGTGCCGCACAGCCTTGTAACCGAGCCTTCTTTTTTATTGTTGTCTGAATTAAGATTCTCAATAAATGTAAAGCACCTGTTCCTTTGGGTCCCTGTATGTAACGTGTTGGGTGAGGACTGTATGAAATCTGCAGCAGAAATGTATAACTTACACTGGTACCTCTTGAAATATGATCATCTTTGTTACAATCTTCTAATCCTTGTAAAGGGATTTGCATGGTACAGGAAGATTTACAATGTAATGGATTACTATTTCATAATCTGGGCCAAGGGGAAGAATATTTAAAATATTTACTGGGGTTTTTTACTGCATTTCAAACTTTTTTCTACTTCTGGAAACACAGCACTGGAGACTGCTGGAGGGTGTTCACACACAAAATATGGTATCGACATATCACTTCTGGGCTTTGTTTCATCTGGATTTCCAAGCATGTGTAACTTTATTCTCTACCTGCGTCATTTTTTGTGGCCCCGGTGCTTGTCATTATTCAAAAGCAAAGAAAGTATGTTAATAGAAATTACGTAGGAAAAAAAAATAAAGTACTATTAACAAACTATTATTAAATGGCTATGACTTTACCCTGTGTAAAATGTATTAGGAAAAAAAGAGCAGATTTAAAAAAATTTATATTAACAAACCAAATTACTTCTTAGTTGTGTAGTCAGAGTTGTATTTTTTAAATTTTAACCACTCAAGGTCACCAACAGAACAGACAGCTGCACACAACCATGAAACTCAAAACTGAATACAACTTTCAAAAATACTTTCTATCTAGGAAGTCCTAACTGTCCAAAATTTTACACTACGCTCATTGCATACTAAAGCCAGTCTGCTACACTCAAGTGCCAAGAATGACAATCCCCAAAGCAATTGCACTTATATTCCAGTCCTCCCACCCCAGTTTGTCACATTTTTATTAATTTAATGATGGAAACTCTCCATAGCCAACAGTCTAAAAACAGATAGTGGCTTTTTCATTGAGCCTTTAAGATATGTAGAGATGAACAGTCTCATAAAGCTGTCACTTCCCCACATCACACAGCAATGGAAAGCACAGCTCCAGCAGCCTTAGGTGCAACAGAAAGAGGTAGAGAAACCTCACCTTTTGCAGAATGATATCACTGCAAGTAAAACATCATTAATTACAGGAAGCTCTTTACCCCTTTATTGCCCTCACAGCCAAAGGATGAATTTAGACTCAGTTAAAATAATAAAAGCTTGGAAAGATTTAAATGAAGTATGAATCAGAAAATGTGAGTGCCAGTTTGTATGCAGAGGGAATAAGTTGTCGTCAAAAGGTATTTTTTATTCCTGTCATCAGGAAAAGTTAGTAGTATTGAAAGCGGAATTGCTATTCTGGATTTATACGCTCAGTCAGTTTAAAAGTTTCATAAAACGATGGCCATATTCCCCTTTGTATACTGAGATAACTGACTGATGGGTTTTTTTATCTGGGCAAAGCCAGCAGACCCTTTGTAGGGCTCACCCTCAAAGCAGGGTTAGGCTTAAGCTTGAGAGAGAAAGTAAGCCTAGATCTGGAGCTGAAATGGGGCTGGAAAGGGCTGCCGAAGAAAAGTATGGGCTGCAAAACAAAACTGTCGTCTGGGCAGGGGCAGGTTTTGGGTTGTTGGGTTTTTGGTTTGGGTTTGGGTTTTTTGGGGGGGGGGCGGGGAAGGGGGTGTTATTTACTTCAGGGATTTGGGTTTGTTGTTGTTGTTGTTCAGTTTTTAACAAAAATTCACCCTGGAACTTGTATTAGACTTATGTTACAAAGTGTGGGACTCGGTATGTTACACACACACACACACACGCATACATTTATACCTCTATAGAAGCGCCTCTATAAAATGTGCATTGTGGAGCAGCTTGAGAAAAATGGGATGGTTTCAGATGCTACAGGTCACTGGAATCCAACTGAGATCTCTCCAAACAGGTAATGTTAAAAAAATAATTAGATACTTAGAATCTCAGAAAATCACTGATCTTCAGAGTTACATGGACTGTTTATGTGCAAAGGATAAATGAAGATAAAAGATTTCATAAGCACCTTGAGGATAAACCAGTGTTAACAAAGAAAGCAGCTATAAACATTTCAAACTTTTCTGTCTTGAAACACCTGTGTTTCTGCAGGGGAAATGTCTATTTTCTGCAGGGAAAAAAACCTCTGAACTTAGAGTAAAAAATTGTACAGAAAAAACTACAAGAATAATCCTATCCCTGATTGAAGTAAAATAAACCATTTACCTTAGACCACATCTTTACCATGAAAATACATGATCTTTATTCAGCCACAGTAAGAAAACAAGTGAAGACAGGTGGCATTCTGATCACCTTGCAGGTCAAACTAGTGGAACTGGGAGGGCTGTGCATTAAAAACAACCCCCCAAAAGCAACTATTTGGCACTTAGGTTTTTTTATGGTATCTGCAGGATGCTTAGTGTCACAAGAGTGGATGTCAGGCATTTAGCAAACTCTGGAAGGAAATAAGTAGATGAGTTATATGGAAAAAAAACCCTTCTTGTGCAGGGATGGGCATCTGCAAGGTTATGTCCACCAGAACTGACCAAAGAGTGGAATCTTGAAGTGTGCCAGAAAAAAGAAAGGATAAAATTGTTTGAGCTTGAAATTCAGAAATCAAAAACGAAAGGAGCATTAGGATACTTGTGCATTGCTGTGTAAGGAACTGGGTTCTTAGTGCCTGGATTTCCAAGGGCTTAAAAAGAACAGAAATGAAATGCAAGCAGAGGAAGACTGAAATTTTGTAGATTATGGGAGAATAGGGGCCAATAGAAGCCAGTCATACTTCTCATGTCTATTACACATCCAGTGAAAATGATTTACCTGAGTGTGTACTAGATCACAGTTCATTCCAATATCTCCATTTTGACAGATGTAACAAAAATACAGGTATTTATTTGTTCAGCTTCACTTTCCCTAAGTTGTGATTGCCTCAGAAGAATGAGGAACAACACTGATGATCATGGGCAGCAAAAAACAAGTTAGAAGTCAGAGAAAGAAGCAATCAGAAAATAGAATCAGGCACAATACCACATCCATTTACCCTGCTTTTCTCACAGAATTATTTTTACTTTTGCAACAAAGATGGAAGGAGGTGCTTATTCATCGTGTTGCATTTTTCAAAAACAAATTTTGTAGCTAACTGGGATGAATTCAGTTAATTGCTTCCAGCAAAGGATGTACCATTTAACTTTCATTTCTATGTCTAGAAAACCAGAGTTACTTTTACAATGATTATGACAGCACACAGATTTCAGGAGTTCAAGATCTTGAAAGATTTATTGCAACAGTTCAGTGAAATCTTTGTAGAGGAACTATAAACACAGGATTTTTAAAATGTTATTACTATTGAAAAGAAAGTTACTACCTCTTGCTGTAAACTTCTAGTGAAAACTTTGCAGGAGAAGATATAAGGCAGCTTGGGAAAATTATTTTCTCAGAGACAATCTGGATACCTGAAAGATTTTTACACCCAGAGGTGTAAAGAATGTAGGAAGGAGGAAAAAGAATTTCTTACCGTGCACAAAAAAAACGTAAGCAAACAATAGCAAAATGTAAATGTGCAATCAAAGCATTTTTAGAGCAGGTAAACTAAAACATTATGAGTCTAACAAGAAATCATTAGGTAGCATTAGGCTAGTGTTTCCATTTCTGTGTCAACTTGTTTCAGGTTCTCTCAGTCTAGATTTTTGTTGACAGATTTTAGTCTCATTTTCAGTTCATTTCACTGAAAAAAGCCCTCCTAACATAAAAATGGAAATATCCTTCAGTAAAACTGCAAATTTTCCTGATAAATATTAATTCCTGCTTCTTTAAAAGGTGCTTATTTGAGGTATTATGAGTAGTAGCTGTGTGTTAAATCTCCCATTCTTTGTACTAGTTTCTTTAAAAAAAAAAACAACAAACCAGCCAATGAAAAGTGCCTAGACTGACGCTGTCTCCCTCGGTTAATCCAAGGCCAGTAGAGGGATAATTTGATTAAACTGAGACCCTAATTTATTTAGCTTTAGTTCTGGATCAACCTCTTCTTAATAGAGTGCTGTCGTCTCCAATTGTTTGATGAAAATTAAAGTGACATAAATACCATGGGACTTTTTCAATCTGATTAGTCAGCTAACTTGCATCAATACTACCCCAGCCATCAGGCGCTGGCGTCCTTCCTTTCACCAGCCTTACTAACAACTGACAAGTTCTCCTTGAAGACTGGGCACCCACGCTGCCACTCAGACCCCCACACTTAACCCATCATCCGTCCTCAATGGGTCTTGTTTGACAAGGTGCCCACACCTTTTTCCATTGCTGTTCATCAGACAAAGCTAAATATTGTTTTATTAGCAATCAATAGCCTGTTAATCCCAAACGATTTCACAAATCCACTGAGCTCTCAAGCTGATTAAAAACGTTTGGGGTTTTTTTTTTTTAAGCTTCTAAATTTCAGATGGATTTTCTCCTCTCCTCCCAACCCTCACACTCTGATATGGCACATTGTAGCTGGTAAGCAAAGCCACAAAAGCAAAAGAGGTCTGTTGTCTTTAATGTTGCCTTTAAGTAGACATTTGCAAATGCTGAAGTTTCACAGTTTAAACATAAGCAAACCTATGCCACCAAACCCTCGGCACATTTACTGGCTTCTCCACTTTCAATCCATCAGTTTGAAGCTTAAGAATACAAGAGCTCCTGAGCCTTCCCTTTTCTTTTAACAGCAATATGGTAAATTCTTGCTTATTCTGTGGGCTGGGGCACCAAGGAGTGAGAGAAGTAAGCTTGTTTAATTTACAATATATAAAATGCTAGCAAAGCAGCTGTTGCACTGTTGAACCATACTGAATTCACCTGCAGGCCACAGACACGGGCTGGGATGATGCCTGTGTTCGCTTTGGTGGGTCACGGATAGATCTTCTGTGAGGCACAAGGGGAACAGCATTGCAAACACAATTCCTCGTGGGTTCACCCATCCTCGCTCACTGTCTGCCTGCCTTTGCCCTGGAGACATTGATCATAAGAGCTGGCATTGACGTTGATTAATAAGAGCATTATAATACAATGGCACTTGACTTAGGTGGTGCAGGATAATTCAAGGTTAAAGCAGACAGGCAGTGTTGACAGGCACACACTGAGCCTCCGAAGCACCCAGGGACACAATACTGACGTGGTGAGCTGGCTTTGCAGGCCTGGGTTTTACTCTTCTTACCCCTGCTGAATTGTTCCTAGGGATGTGCTCCGTCTGCAACAGCAAGAGAGGAAAGGTTGTGGGCAAGCTGATGCCTCAGCAATGTTGCACTTACCCTGCATCAAACAAGTCTTGAAATGGGTGATCTTGGCTCTTCAATACAACACAGTTAACTCTAGGAAAAGTTCCTGTTGACACTAAAGGAGTTAGCTAAAAATGACCTAACACACATTTTATGCTTTTTGTGCAGGGACTTAACATATCCAAACTGTGTTTTAAGTAGAAGGGGAAAAGTTATTTCATACATGATACAATCTTCTGGGAAGTCTATTGAAACAAAACATAGATTTACTAAGTCATCAACCTTGAGAACAGGGTCCTAGTTCTGATGCAGACCGTAAAGTTTCAGAGACAACATTTCAAATCAGTAACTTCCAAAAGTCAGCACACTTACTGTGAGCATATCTGCTTGGAGAGTGCTCTTAAAATAGCTCTAAACTTGGCTGTTCAGTAACGGTTTCAAATAATTCTTCCATATAAGCTCAGGTCTTTTACAGGTTCTTCTCAACCTCTTCTTTCAGCAGCTTTTTCTGTTAGGACAAAAAGCTCTCCTATCAAAAATGCTCATCGAAACAGTGGAACATGATGACAAAAAAAACCCCAAAACACCTACTCATAATTTTCGAAAGAGGTTGACATGTGAAATCTTAGACATTTTAAATGGAACATGGAACTTTCTGCCAACCTAAATAAAGCAGCAGCTGTTTGTTTCTCTCTCTTTGGCTAATGTGCATGACCCTGTTGCATTTGCCAGTGGTAAAAAAGAACCACAGATGTTGAAGAATGTTTTTCAATTTTGTATTTTTAACAATAAGAATTAACAGGAAAGAATACTAAAATCAATACTCACTCAAGTAAGTATTTACGTGGATTACAATTCTTCTCCAAATCCTCTATTTCTAAGGTCAGTGATGGTAACTTTAGAAAATGATTGTTGACTGAAGATCTGAACAACTCTACTGCTCTTGAATTCTAGGATAAAGAAACATATTTTGTGTCAGGCTGGCTGTTCTGCATAGCATCTATCATGTAGTTATTTTTATTTTGAAATTTTAATTATATCTGCAGGTGTGCTGTGCAATAGCCCACACTGTTTGAAGCAAAAAGAGTTTACTCCTTGTTCATATAATTATTTCTGTATAGTAAGAGGGGGGAAATGCCATTTATACCTTAATCTTCATCTAGACATTCTGTAAAGATTATTTGAACATCTGAAAACACATAAGGAATGAAAGCTCAAACATTTTCTTTGACAGGGCAGTAAGAAACAAACCATCATCATCATAAAGAGGTGGTAAGGACTGGAAATTAGGGAGAGCTCTTGCTCTGTGGGCTCTGGGTATGTCCAGACTGCGGCAGTCTCTGCAAGCCAGCTCAGGCATTGAAAGGAGTCTATCCAGGTCAGCTTGAAACTCCACACTCTTTTATTTACCATGGACAGAAAGCTTTTCAGTTCTTGCTCAGAGTACTTGTCTTGAAAGCTCCTTAATGTTTTGCTTTTAATGCACTGCTTTTTATAGGAAAAACTAGCAAATAATTGAAGTTATTCAGGAAAGCAGAAGATACACTTTTTCTGTCTAATCTATATTAATGCGAGGTTACAACCTCAACTGTATGTCAAGACTGCAGTGGCTTCATCTACCAAAGCATTTTGTTTTGTGTTGGAGCAGTACTAGAGGTGTGAAGTGATCCCATTTCTGGGATCCAAATTTGTCATTTGGATCTGCAGACCCCTTTTGGGAGATGCACACTGGATTCTTTTCAGAAGACTGTAAGCCAGAGTCTCCACTCCAGGTGCACGCCAGATTTGCGCTGCAGCAGAACTGAGGGTCTGAACTGCTTGTTTAGACTGCTTCAAACCACAAGTGTGGTGCAGATGGTGAATCCACGGCACCAGACAAAATCTGACCTGGATTATAAACCTCTTGATCTTAGAATCATAGAATAGTTTGGGTTGGAAGGGGATCTCCAAAGATCCTCCAGTCAAACCCATCTATAATGAGCAGGAACATCTTCAACTAGTCCAGGTTGCTCAGAGCCCCATCCAACCTGGCCTCGATGTTTCCAGGGATGGGGCATCTCCAGCCTCTCCGAGCAACCTGTTCCAGTGTTCACCACCCTCATCATAAAACATTTCCTCCTTTTACCTAGTCTGAATCTGCCCTCTTTTAATTTAAAACCATCACACTTTGTCCTATCACAACAGGGCCCAGTAAAAAGCCTGTCCCCATCTTTCTTATAAGGCCCCTTTAAATACAGAAAGACCAAACTTACTGGGCTGTAGATGTAAGAATTTCAGCATCTCTTGCTTCTGTTTATTGATCTGCTCCTAAGAAACCCTGTAAACATAATACTTTTTGCTGTCACACTGAGCGAGCTGTTATTCCAGAGTTCTTCCCCACAGGAATAATCCCTGTGAATCATTACAAATGGTCACAGTTCAGAGTAATTCCTCTAAATTCCACTTGGTGCTAGGGGTCACCTGCCTCTGCAGACTGAGCATTAGTGATGCTCACACATTTTTACAAAACTGAGGTTACCCAACTTGTTTACTGGAACTGGCAGCCAAATCCTACAGCTGAAAGCTGAGGCAGATGCTCAAGCAGCTGTTTCCAAGTTACATGAGCAGCAAGGACGTTTCCTGCTTTGCTCAAGTTCTCCAAACCACTGGTTCATTTCTCTGGTGACATTCAGAGCACGCTGGAGACAACAGTTATGCAGTTTTGCTATTAATTGATCAGGCATGGGTGTGGGTATTAATGACATGGTTTCTTTAATGACCATATTTGCATGCTCAAATTCTGTCTTCTGAACTTCAGAGCCGCAGAACTGATTAACTGTCAGAGTAGCTTGAGACTAGAGATCTACATTCAGATCCAGGGTGGAATTTGAGCCAACACCCAATTCCCAAACAAATTCATCTGGATGTACAATAATTCAATAAAATTAGGCTTGAGTCTCAGTCATTTATTTTGACTTTCAGCTTCCATGCTTAGAAATACCTGACAATAAATGATCCTTCTATCAATATTATTTTCACTTTTGTTTCCCAGAAAAAATCTGATTGCAAAAACATGAAAGATTCTGTCTTCAAAAAACTTCAAAAAACAATTGCCACTTTTATGTTACCATTACAGTAAACCTCGAGCAACCCTACTGAACTAATGCTTTGCTACGTTACCCCAAATCTGTCCTCTCCAGGAGCTGTCCTGATTATGTCTTATCAGCCACAGCGGATAAAGTTGTGTTTGGTCTCCTGTTTCCTGCTTTCCTTGCCTGCATGCTTTATTTCTGTTCTGTTAGGTGCAAGCATCACTGCTTGCCCTTGAAGAACCAACTCATTTTGAAGAGACATTCCCAAAACCTACCAGCATAATAGAGGGAGGAAGACTTTACCCAGTATGTGGTTTGAGGTCCTTAAATGAGAAAGTGCATAACCCTTCAGGGAACCCCTGATTTGTATAACTCCTGATTTGTATAAAGCACTCTGTAACAAGCAACAACTGTCACAGAATCACAGAATGCTTTAGGTTGGAAGGGACCGTAATGCTCATCTCGTTCCAATCCCCCCTGCCGTGGGCAGGGACACCTTTCACTACACCAGGTTGCTCAAAGCCCTAGACAACCTGGTCTTGGACACTTCTAGGGATGGGGCAGCCACAGCTTCCCTGGGCAACCTGTTCCAGTGTGACTTTCTATATATTTACATAGATTTTCCCATTCTGCCTGATTGCTCTTGCAGGCCACTCTGGTCCTTTTTAAGTGCACTGGCTCATTTTAAAATAAGCTGCTCTTCTTATTCTGAGGCTTTCGTGAAAAGATTGCTCTAGACCCTGTTTTTCTGATGTTCAGGAACCATTTTATTTCTAGCATAGCTATTGGATGGAACTGCCATGCTGGTGTGGAGCTGGGGCCAGGACCGTTCACATCTATCGCCTCTCCAGGAGCCTGCAAGCCTACTGTGCTGCAAGCAGGATGAGGAAGGGGAAGGGGAATGGTTTTAAAGAAGGAGGGATATAAGGAGAATATTTTCTTACAACGAGGGTAGTAAAACCCTGTAACAGGTTGCCCAGAAACATCTAACCTGGTCTTGAATGGGTCCTGGAGCAAGCCGATGTAGTGCAAAATGTCCCTGCCTGCGGCGGGGGGTTGGACCAGATGACCTCCTGAAGGCCCCTTCTAACCCAAACCATTCTGCGATTCTGGAACACGCCCCCTCCCGCCAGCCCGCCCAGCCATGACCCAGGGACACACCGTGCCACCCAGTAGTTGGTGTGCCAGGCCCGTAGGCCAGGCTCTGGGCTGTGCCCTGCAGCTGCGCTCGGCACAGCCGGTGCTGCCGGAGTGCCTTGGCTCAGCCCCGCGGGCTGTGGTTGCCAGCTCCAGCAGCTCACGGCTCCGTGCACATCTTTGTGTTGTACATCCCGGTTGTGTTGTGAGCTCTTCTTTTCTGCTTTCCAGAAATTTCCGAGTTGCCTACCCCGGCATTTGGGGTGGTGATGAGAAATAACTGGGCAACCTCCATCTGCATTAGGAGCTTCTTAGTGCTGGTTGTATTGTCATTGATGGCTTTGGAATCCGAACAGCCCAAAATGGTCTTCAGAACTGCTGAGGTCTCTACACAAGACTTCACTGGTGCCTGAACTGGCCGCCTGTAGAAGCAAAGCATCCTGCAAAACTTGCACAATGTTTAGGCTAGGAATGCATAATTGGAAAAAACACTCCAAATAGTTTGGACTATTTGTAAGGACTACCCAGTTGTCTGTATGTTCTGGGTGAACCTGAGAGCAGAATCTGCTCCCAGCAGCCAAAAGGAGCTCGGTTCTGTGCTCTTCTAAGTAGGCGGGCACAGGAATAATTGTGTTCCTTTTGTTTCTCATTCATGGCGTTAAACGCTTTGTTACGGGGATGTTTCACGAAACTTTTTCCTTTTCCGCTGTGAACGCAGGAGGGCAGTGCAGTTCCAGTTTGGATTCAAACATCTCTGGAGCAGATGGTCTTAGGCAAAGCTCAGCCCAAGTCCAAGTAAAGCCTCCAGTTCCAGTTAAAGGAGTTTCTAATCTTTCCTTCATTACTACACCTGATAACCCGCCTGTAGCTGGACTTTTAAAAATAAATTCTCTTCCCCAACCTTTGCATGAGCAGCAAATATCTGTAGTGCCAAAGACGGCGGGGGGCGGGGCGGACGGGATGGTCGGAGAAGAAAAGAAGGGGGAAGGAAGAGAAAAGGTGGGAAGAAAGAAGGGGAAGGGGAAGAAGGGATGGAGAAGGGGAGAGGAAAATGGGGGAGAAAAAGGGGGGAGTTTGATATGGGGTTTAAGATTAAAATTAAATAAATGAAGTTGCTGTTGCATTTATCTGTACCACACATAAACAAGCTACTGGACTCAAAGGCATCACAAATGTCAAGTCAGGTACACCTCTAAGAATACCTCAGAAACTGTACTTGCAATATAAACTAGCTGCATGGTTTTAAAACATGTGAAATAGGTAAAGGAAATTTACAAAAACAAATTACCTGGCAGAACTCTGGCAGATTTGGTGGGATTCCTTCTGATGGGTCACAGCTTCTTCATTTGAATTTCCTCTGTAAAATGGATTTCCACTGCCACATTCTGTTTCTTGCACTGTATTTGTTTCATAGTGGTTCTTCCAACCAGATTCCCTAGTGAAAAGACATTTTGCAGAGTAAATGACTAATACCACCAAAACAAAATAATCACTGAAGTATATTAGTAGTTTGGTGCAATTAAGATTGCCCTGTTTGGTGCAATAATTTGGGGGTTTGTGCACTTTTTTCCCCCACAACCCATTGAAGCCAAGTCAGCTCTTTTGAACAGAAGTCTGTTGTTAGCAGGATACTGACTTTACCCAGGCTCTGACTTTGTGCAGAACCTCAGGCATGGATCCCATCACACATCCAGGGCTAAGAACCCATGAAATGGGTGATGTTTTACCAGCAGGACCACATTCCATGCACAGCATACAAGATCGCACAGAATCTGCTGCAGCCACATCAGCATAGAAGATTTTGTGTTGGAATAGTTCTTAATTCTGTGGGTCATCCATTTGTGGCATTTCCTAGTCTTTTTCTGTTTGATCCTTTTGGTAGGTGATTTTGTTCCTTAGACATACACAGAAATCATAGAAATCATTGACTATATCTGCAAACATTAGTTTATGCTGTTATTTTATGAACATTTCTAGTTAACATTTTAGGGAGATAAAAAAATAGTAAAGACTCACTAGTAGAACAATCACCTTTACAAACACCTCATAAGTAATAATAATAATAATAGTAATAATTTTCTTCTGACAAGGGAGGAGGTACCCTGCTTCTGTTTGTGGTTTCACATTCCTTCTTCACTAACACATTCCCATATGAATGAAAACCTAATTCTTCTGAAAACTAGATGTGCAAAGAATGAATCAGCCAGGTTGGTGTCAGTGCTGTTTCAACGTGTGTCTAAAACATCCTGGTAAAGAGGAGTGCTGGGATGGTGCTGCTCAGGGCAGGGAGGGAGGAAGGCGGGGAGGGGGCTGATCTTACAAGCAGCAAATTTGATTTGGACTGGTGTACACCCGAGGCCATAACCTGAGACCGACTTCCACTGAGTTCAAGTGAGTCCCGGCACTCTGAGAGCCTCTCACCAGGGCCCCTTTCCCAAAAAGTCTTTCCAAAAAGTGTTAAATCCATTTTTAAAAATCAAGTCGAAAATATTGAGGTAATAAAACAGTGTATATACCTTCTTCTGAAAGGATTCCTTTCCAGTGAAGGTGCATGTGACATAAAAAAGGAAAAAATGGCTAAAAATCAAATGGTCAAAGAAAGAAAATCGCAGCAAAATCAATAGCCTCAGGAAAAGAAAAGATCAGTGAAATTGAGAAGATTGACTTCAAAAAGAAATACTTTAAGAAACAACTAAAAAACATTTAGGAAGCTTTGGAACTCCGTTGCACTGATGTAAAAATATGGAACAGCTCCCTCTGCCTTTCCTTTTGTAACAGGCTTGTCATGGGCAAAACCGACAAAATAATCAAAGTAGTCACTGGAAAATTATAAATAAATTTTAGAAAGAAAGGACCCCCAGAATGTTAGTAGTTTGAAAGACTGACATTCTTCAGTGAGATGGTAGAATTTTTAAATCTGCATACCTATCAATATTTGTGTTAACCACCACTGCAATGCATGTTGCTAATTAATATTATTTATGTAGCCACTTACATAGCCACTAACATTGCAATAAATGAGTTCTAACCTATAAAACCTTTAATTGGCTTTGAATTTGGATTAAAACCATCTCGTCAAAGTGAAAAATGGTACAAGAACTTATACACAGCAAAAAGCATTCAGCAAACCATTTGAAATTCAGTTACAGCAGTATCGTATTTTTTCAGCAAATTAGGTTTTTGTATTTTCTCGGAGAATAATAATGAGATCTGAATTTTTCTCTTTTTTTTATTTTTTGTTTTTCTTTTTTTTCCCCAGATAGGAGTTATAAAACAAAAGAAAATGTTATCAAGTTCACAGAGAATCTTCATTAACATTGGTTTCAGTTGCAATTGTCTACTAAGGGATTTTCTATTCTTCCGTGGTGCAAAAATAATGTTTTCCCTGTTACTGGGTTAGTTTTGGAAAACATTTGAAAACTAGATTTTGGGCTGGATCATCCTTATGAAGTAGCTACATTTATTATGACTATTTTTCTTATAGAAAACTCCACTTTATGCATTTAAATACTAGAAATCTTCATGTGTATGCAATGAGCAACCAGTTATTGCAAATTGTTTCCAAGAGGGTTACTGAACTGTATAAAGCATTCAGAAATTAGAGTAGTACTAAACTATAGGAAAATACTTGAGCTTTTACAGAGAGCAGCTGAACCAAACTACACAAAAGCAGCGGGAAAGAAAAAGGAATTTGTACTTTTGGCTGGGATTTTTTTTTTTTGTCATTCTGTTACAGTAATAATAACATTTTTAACTGATAATCAAAATTGGAAGGACAGTTGCTCTTTTTTTCTGTAAGAAGAAATGTGAAATCTAATGTTTCCCTCTGTTTTACTAGCCTAATTCTTATTTCATTTGCGATCTCTGTGAAACCCCTTCTGATACATAAGAACACATCAGAAAAAAACCAAACTTGCCTTTTTTTTTTACCTAAAAGCATTCTCAGAAGGAGATTATTCAAAACAACATAGGATAGTACATTTCTTTTGGTATTTCAGGCTGAGCATTCCTGAAATATGTTCAGGAAGATGGTTGGACAGCTGGGAAGGTTAGCAAATCATAAATGTCAAGAATATTAAAATAATGAGATCATTGCCTGGCAGAAAAACTGTTTTGAAAACTAAGATTCCAGCTACATCTCCTGCACAGCCATAGGACATGACTGAGATAGAGGGATGACCGTACAGAAATATGCCTCCAAATCCTATAATCCATTTCTCCATAACTATTTCCAGCCACCAGAATGAAGAACAAACAAACAAAGCGATCTGACCTCGGTAGAAAAGGTAAAGTGAACTGCAAACAAATCTGAAATTCCATCTCCCTCATCAAGATGCTCGAAATGCCCCCAGCAGCCCGGGCTGAGAAGAGCGGAGCTGAGAGCCCAGCCGGCCAGCTCTGCAAAAACACCCTTGGGACCACAAAACCCCTCAGCAGCAGGATGAAAGAAAGTGCCATATCCATTTCATTTCCATTCATCATTGTTAAGCTTCAAGTTTAAGAAAGTTTCATTGCCCATAAATACTCTGATCATAAGCAGCTGCACATGATATCATTTAGAGCCCGGTTGCATAACCCGTATTTCCCCCGAGCTTTGTCCCTAAGCTGCAGCCTGACAGGCATCAGCCAGACCCAACTTGTTGTTTTAAAAAAGCCTGTGCAGCGTTTTTACATTTAGCAGCTGAACCAAACTTCACAAAAGCAGCTGAAAAGAATTGGTAAAAGGTTAGGATAGATTGACTGTTTCCAAATTGGAATACTAATGATGATCTTTAATGAAGCCTGACAGTACAATCTGTTTCTTATTGTTCCCTAAGTGCTGGCTACTGATCATATTCACTGGCTTTAGGTGACGGAGACAGACAGGGACAAATGGGCCCCACTGGTGAGCAGGACTGAGCACAGCTGATCTTTCAACTAGGATTAAATTAATTAAAATGATTCTCCCATCAGAAGAATCAATCTTTTGATTTGTTATCATCATAGTGGTTATTAATTTTGAATGATGTCTAATTGGTGCCACTACTGTTTGGGTCAGCTGGCTTAGTAATCTTCTTAGAAAGAAGCAAAAATACATAATTTTAGTAGCTGTGTCAGGGAGCAGGGAGCTGAACAAGGAAAAATCTCCCCAACTTGATTTAATACCTCTCATAATGTGTAAGAACAATGGAGAAAGTAGGCAAAATACCTGCCAGACACAAGTGGTGAAAACTGACTTTGCTTTATTAATTTCACTTCTTTCAATAAAAAAATTAAGGCGCTTTCTCATAAGGACAGTCTTAAATAAATGTTTTGTTATGGCACTGATAATAAGCACAATTGGAAATGTTTCATTCTCTGGGCAAAGACAATATGCTGAGGGCTGGAGAGGGCTCAGAGGGAAGCCCAGACTGATGGAGCAGGTCATCACTAAAATGCCGAGGCAGAACTTGCGTAGGTTGTGTGATATCTGGCCCAGCCATTTCAGGATTTGTCCCTATCTCCACAAACAATGTCTCCCATTTCTTCTCACAACAAGTCTTTTGAAACCAATGTCAATGACCAAAGGAGTAGGATCTAGTCTCTTACTCAAATTTTAAGGTATTTAAGCCCTTTAAAACACCAGGGGAGTTTAGAAGAGGTCATGGAAGCACTTGTATGTCAAATTTCCTGTCTGCCTGGTTTTGATATTTAGGCTGGGTGTGTTACTCCAGAGCAATAATAATGCCTAAACCATCCCTGCAAAGTAGATGTGGGGCTTCTTCTTGTGTGTTTTTCAGACTGAAGTGACAGAGTAGGAGAAAGGTCACTTCCTGTGCCTTAGAACAACAGACATCTTAATGAGGTGAGGACAAAACTGCCCCTGACACAGCTGGGGTAGTACAGACCATTTCCTCCTGTTCACTCTCGAAACAAATACATGGCTGCATGGATAGTCTGAAGGAGAGCTAAATCCTGAATCTTGGATATTCACACAATTAAAATCCAGACATTTCTTCTGGAGGAAGTGATATCCAAGTCTCACTCAGGTGAGAACATAATTCTTGTTTATTTTTAGTTTGTCTTCTCCACATAGGAAATTGTTTCTGCCTTACTTATCCGTGACAAGAAATACACAAAAGCGAGGAGTGGTTCATCTGGGAAGGCATCCATTCCACCAGTGGAATAAGTGTTTAGAGGATACACACCCATATAATCTAACGTTGCAGGGCTGAATGTGTTACCTCCCTCTTCCCTGCAGCTGGTGATGGGAGGCATCACTCTCTTTGCAAATCCACCATTTCACCATCCCCTTCTCCTGCCAGACTCTCCAGCCCCACAACTTGCTATCTCATTGGAAAAGGAAATATATTGCATGACAAATAAAAGTGGTCCGATCCTGCTTTGTCATGGAATGAGCTCTTCCCCTGTAAGAATTGCTGTAATTCATGTACTTTAGCTAAAACCTCAGGCTGAAATAGTAGCACTGGAGTAAAACTTATTCCCACACATTAGCTCTTTGGAGTCAACAGCAAAACCATCAACCCAGGAGCATTCATGTACTACAACAGAAGGAAAGTAGGTCTTCTACAATCTTATCTACATTTTGTGAGAAATTCTGGTTAACCCAATCTTTCCAGCCTTTGCTACCAGCCCCAATTCCCACCAAATTATCTTCATAACTCAAGTAGTAAAAAGAGATCAAAAAACTCTGCTTCTCATTCCTCATCCTACAGATGGTCATTCTTTAGAAATAGTTCTCTAGAAAAGCAAGATAAATCTCAACCAAATTACAAGTCATTATAACAATAAATACAAAGCTTTTACATGATAGAGTCCATATTGTCATTTGAGTTTGGAGGGCTGGACCTGGGTCCTATTTCGTAGGTTAAAAGCATTTATACTTGTTAGATGAAGGTTCTTTTTATCTTTTCTCCACATACATTCCCTTTACTTGTTCTGCTGTGTTTGTTTTTACTGGGCACACTCATCTTATTCAGCACCATTAATAACTGTATAGACAAGGAGTTAAGTTACAGACTGTAAAAATCAAGCTATTATTCCTGGCCTTAGCACTGATTTCAGATAGATCTATAAATCTATGACTTCGGATAGATTACATTTCTGCTTTTTCCTTTCCTGTTTTTTTTTTTTGTTGTTGTTGTTTGAATATTCTGTTCTGCAAAATATTTTTAAGCACATGAAGCTAAACATAATTTCACGTGCTCCCATGTATACATTCTTTTAACCAATCACTCTGGCATTTTAGGTATTATTCTTTCCAAAATGTATTTCAAGATTGGGTGGAACCAAAGGCTACTAAATAACATCCAGTGAGACAATACCAGCTCCTAAATGTCATATCTAAGACTAGTATTCTAATAACTTTTTTTCATATCTGCAGTCAGAAGAGATAAACAGGTTAAAAGAATCTCACTGAAATGTGCATAGAGAAATTTATTTCCACAATGAGAAGAGTCTGAGATTTAAAGAAAAGATCCAAGTATTTTAAAAACTATACAAGGCTATCATTTTTTGCTTAGTCTTTGAATCATGCTTGACGCTCAAGTCTTCTTGCATTCTTTTTAGAGACACAGCTGTTTTGATTGGGATTTCAGAATTCCTCTAAATATGATCGTGTATGTTAAAGCAAGCACATTAAAGAGCCCATTTCTAAATTCAGTTCTTCAAAATACATGTGTTGCAGTGCTATCTGATATTGCTTCCTCCAAAATATATCTAAATATAACACTTCCTAGTCTTCCTTACAAACATGGTGCCTTTGATTTAAACCTCACAAATGCGTTGTATCTGAAAGCTGTTTTACACACTGTGAGGCTATAGCATGGATCTGCCATGGAAAAGCCACGTTGCAACAGTAGCACAGCAGCTGTTCAATGTGCTGAATCAAACCAGTGTTCTAGTGCAAGGTGGATGGAATGAACTTCTTCCCCCTGGTGACAGCTGTGGAATCCAAAAGTGACATTTTTGTAAACTTATTTCTAAAAGTATATTCACCTTTATGCAGGCACAGAGGTTTAGCCCTGAGAGCTGTACTGGTCCTTTAAGGCTGTGTAAGTGCCCTCTTTTTTTCCCTAAACCCTGTTCAAAACCACTGTGGACCTTTTCTTATCCAACAAAGGAAACAGCTGTGTTGTCCATAACCGCTAACCTCTCAGAACCCCAAAAGATCCACATACGCAAAGCAAAAATTAGAGAAGAAACCGTGCAACCCAGATCAAAAGGAGATCCAACAGCTGTACTCATTGCTTAAACAATGAGAATATCTCTGGCCACCTACATTATAAACTCTTCTCCAAAACAGGACAATATAACTTTGAGATTTTTTATTATTTCAGGTTTCCACCAAGTAACTCCAATCCCTAACGAGATATTACTCCAAACATTACAAGATCAGAAACCTCCAACAGTTTTTCCCTTTGGTTCAGACCTGACTGTAAAACTACCACTTACTTTACAAGCTCTTAAAAAAAAGAAGTCAGAACCATCTTGAGAGGTATAACTACATCAAAGGAAAGCAACATGGGAAGAGAAAACTCCTGTGTACACTGAAAACAGAGCTTAAATAGAGCCAAGCTAAAGTATTAGTGGAGAATGCTCTCATCTCTTTCTGGTGACCATGATTTCCACACAACCTATTTGGATACTGTCAGATATTTCTAAAGAGAACTCAGCTTCTAATGGTGGTTTTTAGTTTATATGGCGACAGGCTTTCTGGAATTCCCTGTCTCCTCACTCTTTTTGTTCTCCTAAATACTTTCCCCGCTGGAAAATGCACTGATTCCAAACAGCCATAATGGCTAAGTCCTCTAGCAAATGTCTTAAGTACCTGATTTTGAATAACACCTTGTCCAAGGAATTGGTCTGTTGTTAACCTTTAACCCTGTGTACTGCCAGGCAGGAGAAATCCGCTTAAAATTCTCATTGTAAAGATACACAAGGAGTAGCATTAAGGCTGTTTGACCTCGGGATTTTCTGAAGGAAACTTTTGGACGTAATTTTCTCACATCTTTTTGTATTTGCAAATAACTCCTTAAACAAGAATTTTAACAAACTTACGTTTCATGGTGCATTTTTTCCAATTTTGTGATCCCATTTAGCAGTGAGGGAACTGAGAATTCCTTCCAAAAAAAATTGCAAACAATTTAGGATTCAGAAGTGCCTAAGAAAGAAGCTGTATTTACTTTCCCTGGAATGGGGTACATAAGCTGGTTTGACAACTTACCTTTCTGATAATAGAGTTATCCCAAGGGACCAGAAATCATCCACTGGGAAAAGTGAAAAGCTTGGTATAGACCTGCCTTATGCATGCCAGTGGAAAGAAAACTCTGTAGTCCAGACAGATGCCATAAACATTTTATGTAATAGAAAATGACCATCTAGAATAATGTATAGAACTGAACTGTTGCAGCCAGATATTGCTTGAAAAAGAAGCCACAACGCTGAGAGAGGCCAAGGCACCAGGGGGTGGATGCAAATGCAGAAGGTCCCAGAGCAGGGACGCTGCTCCACAGACTCTCTGTCACCTGCTCATGGGCCACGCCGTGAGACACAGTTCAGGACAAAACTCAGTTGCTCCGGCTAAATTCATCATCTGGATCTCCAAAGTTATCTTGATTAGGCATCTCTTCTCGCCTGAATTATTTTACTCTGTTAGTGAGCAGAATACAGGATTTCTTTGAGCAGCATAGAATTCCTTGCTGATGGTCCCACAACATTCTTAAAAATAGTTCTGGTAGTCTGGGAATAATATATTTGTTTAGCATGGTGAAGGACTATCTTCAAAGTAAAGGAGGGCTAAAATGGATTCCCATTTCTATGAATATGTTTGTTTCTATGAAGTAATTCTAAAATTACTTGCATGCAGATAGATTCCAGATTAGATTACTCCACTAGATTAGGTTTCTTGCAGCTGTAGATATATCCCAGCACCTGAAACTCAAGCTGAAACTCTCAGGGAGTCTGATTCATAAAACATTCGGTGTTTTGTTTACAAGGGCAGTTTGTGTTTGATTTTAATTATCATTTAGTCCGCATAAATGGGAAATAAATGTTTTACAGTGAGTTCCTCAAAACAGGTGTATGAGTCATTGAACTCCCAACTCTGTTGGCAAAAATACTAAGTAAAACATCAGGCTGAAAAATTTATTTTCCTGAAATCTGAAAGAGGATGCTCTTTAAGCTAAAACTGTTATGAATCCTGGCAATATCATTGTGCCATTTCCATTTTAGGGCCAAATAAGTAGATTTCAAAGAGCATTTGCAATAAAGCAGGTTTAAGTTGAATTCTTGAAGTTGCAGTATCACCGGTCCCTTGATTACAGCCTGTGTGGAAGTCAAGGATGCTTAGCATTTGAAGGATTCATTTCCGGGAGACAAATGAACATTACCTGGGAAATTAAACTGGTGCTAGGGGCTGATAGTCCCTGGACAGAAGCAAAGGCATGCACTTATTTCTCTTCCAGCGTCCAAGATTTACCCATCTGGGATGCAAGAATGGCAGCTGCCTCAGCGCAGCACTGACAGCACATCACCTGGCAGCTGGTGCTGTCATCCAATGGAAACCAGCATGCGTGGATTCTTAATTTAATTAAATTTGATATCTACTGTCACTGCTTCATCCCTCAACATGTATTCATTCTCATAGCCCGTGTGTTTCTCTCCACTGGAGCATAGACACGTTTTCACATGTGCATTCATTTTTGAACACTGCATTGTTATACTTCCTTGACCAATGAAGGTGCAACCATTTCCTTGGATGCAGCACACAGGCTCCTCAAGGCGCCAGAAGTAATCATCTGTGTGTTAAAGAAAAAAAGAAAGACAAGAGATAAAAAAGAAACACAGAGAAAATTTATTGTGCAATTACACTCTCAGAAATAATTCTTTTGCTCCCGCTCATGGCAACTACTACCAGTGCTGTTAACTAATCTTAAACGTTTCTTTAACGTTTTAAAATATTTTTGATATGGTCTGTCCAAGTGCAAGTAGGCTTTTTTCCTACCATACCTTTTCACTTAGGTTTGATGCATTTCATAAATTTAATATACTTCACCTTCTCAGCTCTCAACTAAACAGAACCATCAGCATCAGGAGGTGCTGCTGATAATGAAAACATTAAAATAATTTTTTTCCCCCTTGTCCTAAAGAATTCCTTAATCTTTCTGAGGATTTATGTTCTTTGTAAACATCCAGGGATTCTGGCTTCTGGGATTTTGAAAGTTTTGAAACTTTCCTCACCTTCTCGGTATCCAAAGCAACAACACACAGATACAAAGCATAAGGATAAATAGACAGTGATCCTTTTGTTATCTATAAATAGCACAATGACATTCCATCAGCAGGGCTCCACTGGGCCTAATCAATACAATCCACATGTGCCTGATCATATCCTCCAGGTCATTTTAGAGGCAGGCAGAGAGCAGGGCGACAGAAGGATAAATAAACCGAAAATACGTGCTCCATTTAACCCACTCCATTATGTCTGGCTTTTCCCCATCCATTACTCAGTGTCCTTACACATAGCAACAGGTTATCCCAAGCAAAAGGTGCACAGGACAGTGTCCCCAGAACATCTCAGGTTACAGTTTGCAGACCAGGAGAACAAGGCAACCTTCATACAGGTGATGTATGAGCAGATGAGCCATCCTCCTTTACCTAGAACCCTTAGATTCAAGAGGTTGGTCATTGATCTGAATTTTCAGATTTTGGACCCCTATTTGATTTTCAAACATCTGAAAGTGAAAGGCACAAGAAAAGTTCAGCACAAAAGTTTGCCCTAAAGAAAGACATTTAGTTGGGGTCAGTCAAAGCAAGCAGAGAACAATGGATACGTGTGTATTAAACTTAAGAGGCTTTGCTTATTGACATTCGTGGACTCACTTTTGAATACTTTGCCCTTTAAACCTTTGTCTCAACCCCCCGCTGCAGAAGGTGAATTGATTCCAACTTAATCAATTTAAAGATGAAATCAAACCTTTGCAGTCATTAAAAGCTACTTGTGCCCCTGAATTTCTGGCTTTTACTGGAACACCTCAATATTTCAATGAGGTCCTTCAATTTTAAATAGTATTTAAATGAAGAACAGTGCAGTTGGAGATATTACTATTGTAATAAAAAGAAACCCCCACAACATCTCGTCTTTTTTGGCAAAATCCTCAAATGGGTCTTAAACTGAGATTTACTTTAAAATACAGCGTTTCTTCTGCTGACTGGGAGAGATAAAATCTGTAATTCATTGGGCATCCTCTATTTAATTTTGGCCCTTTTCAGATGATGTCCTTCTAGATTTCTACTGTGTTCTCTGTCTCTCCTACATGGAAGTGGCTATGCTTCTGTATCTCGCTGTTCATAAAGTGGAGATCTTCGAAAATGTTTGCTAGTCATATCTTAGTTTCCTTTGAGGAAATAATGAAAATTGCTATAGGCTTGGCACGTTTTTTATGTGTATGGAATATTTGCTGTTTACGAAATAGTATACTTTTGGAAGTTTTAGACAACCATGTAGCAGGGGGATCAGCTAACAAAGTGTTCCCATCGTGTGCTCCGGTCTGTGAACGCTTTGCTGATGTCACTCCACTTTTCTCCACTGACTTGGTGAGTAAAAGCACTGCAATGCAGAATTGCTTCCACAGTGAAGGAACTTTTTAAAAGAAATATCACTGACTGAGAAAAATAAACAGCAGAAGGATGTACTGAACAACTGAAACAGCCAAAAACCCAGAGGGATGGCTCATCCCCAGACACAGTGTGTTTTGTTCTCACTGTATATTTCTGGGCTGCATGTTCTTTCATGGAAGAGAGAGTTGGCTGGTTGCGACCAAGGGAAAATATAGGTTAATCATACTCTGTGCTTTACATTTTATTCAAAAGCATGTGAGAAGTTCATATAAATGTTAAGTAACTGTCAATTAAACTTCCCCTTTGCCCTCCCGTGGCAATTTCCCAGGCAGCTGGGGTGGAGGGGGAAATCCCCATGTCAGTCCCGGGCTGTTGTGTATGGCAAAGACCAAACCAACCGGATTTATTAACTTCGTATCGAGCAGCGAGGGGTTTGCCTTGGACCCACCACAGCCCTAATAGATGTCCTACCGGGCCACAAACACCCGTACAAATGGCAGGGCTGCCAGCACAATCCCAGCGTGAATGGGCCTAAATTAGCCAGCGCCTAATAACCAGTTTACTAACACCTGTATTAGTACTGCATCGCTGTGAGGAGCACTGCTGTTAGACAAGGCATAATCCCATAAGCTTGTCATTTGCATATCCCTCATTAGCTGATTAAAACCTGAAGGAGGCAGGTTTTTGCAGCCGGTGGGTCCATTCCGATGCTCCGGCTGCCTGGGTGGCTCGATAATGAAGTAACGGTGCTGAATGTGAGGTTTATATGTATGGAAGGGATTAAGAGTATTAGAGTTTGTGTGAACCGATGTTGCCATATTCTCTCTACTGGATCACAGTAATTGGATGGGAGGAGCAAGAGTGGATCCATTAGTTTTGTCTGTTTGCCCAGGAGCTGGGTGCTAGAGATTCAATTTTGCTTCCTTTTGCTCCCTTGCTTTTGTGAAGGCCGGTGCTTTGTCTAGGCAAGCCCTTAGCACTTCTGTACACTGCCCACACTAAGGCGATTCAGCCACAAAGGAGAAACCTCAGAGACAGCCAGCATAAAATGCAGCCTAGACTCAAGTGCTACTTGAGGGCAGCACAATCCTGCCCAGCCCAATCCTGGGAGAGAAAGTAAGAGATAATTGAAATCTATAAACACCTCTGGAGCCTTTTTATTATTTTATTAGTTCTCCACATTTGGGCTTAACAAACCTCATCATCAAAGAAGCCGTGAGCTCCTTACAAGTAAACTGAATGGTTTGAAATTTCACTGACTTAAGAAGCAATTGTTGGGATTATTTGCTGGGCTTGCATAATTCTAATGCAAAAAAAATCCATTTCCTACATTGTTTGTACAGCTGGAGTAATCACTTTGGTGACCGATGATGTTAAAAAAAAAAAAATTTGCAAGCCTGTCTCTCCCATAGTGGCAATAATGCACCTTCAGCCACAACAGGAAGAAAACACACTGAACAGTTCAGGGAGGCCTGGTGCCAGTGATAGGCTTGGCAGGGTGTGAAGGCACAAGTTACATGCAATAGACATCATTATCAGACATTAATTAGATGGGGGCAACCATTTAGACATCTGACATCACCACATCATTTCCACAGTGATTTGGAGGATGCTTTCTTTCGTTCAGGATAGCTAAAACTTTGAAAAATTACTATGTGAATGAAGCTGTGAGGTACAGGGAAGATGAGGCTATTCAAATATAATAATAGCAATAACCCACAGGCAGCATATCTTTTCTCATTTTAAAAAGTATTTTCATCCCCAAAGCTTAACATCATCATTCTATTAATTACACCTCCCTGAAGTTTGGTAGTTTGTTTTATACCACCTTTTTATTTTATGTTTTTATCTTAAACAATGACAATTGTTTTTTGGAACAAGAGAAACTAAAAATTCCTTTAGTTAGAGATGTGTGAAAACTGTAAATATTCTGGTATTTATGTCTAAACTTTAGAACCAACGAATGCACAGTAGCAATACAACATTAAGGATAATGTGTGATCTCTTCTTGTGTTGCTCCAGGATTTCCTCACTGGAATAGTTTTATCAGCGTGGAACTATAATGACACAGACCCTATTTATTAGGTAGTGATTGAATCTGTATTACTGATTCCATGTAATTCAATGTCTATTGGAATGATGCTATGATCATTTATTGCCTGAATTCCACAAAGCAAGAAGACACTTCTCTATTTTTAAGTGGATGTAAAGGAGAATGTTTAAATTCTAGACAGACCAACACTTCCTCTTCAATTCCTGTATTATACAGGCTGTATACAACCTGTATTATACAGGCTTGTGAGCTGACCAAATGAGGCAGCTCAAGGGCATGAGAAGATGCACATCCAAAGTAGCTTCGCAGCTTCTTTCCCTCAGGTCGTCAGAAGACGAGGACAGGCACAAACCACGTGCCTGACTGCACGGGAGGGGTTCTCTGGGAGGTGACATAAATTGACTCTATCACCTTTGGGTGACAGCACAGCACAGAAACTGCAGAGCCTCCTATTCCCAGAGCCACGCTGAACCCTTGGATTCAAACACTCCTGAACTGGATGGTGTGAGACGGTGCTCACAGTTGAAGGTTCACGGAGTCCAAGGGGTTGAGTTTCTGCTGTCGTTGACCTCCACTGCCACTGTGGGTGACAACCACATCATTTATAATATTCCTTCTTAAACAAGGACTCCTGCTCTGTCCATTTATCATTTAAAACAGTGTTGATGGCTGCCAGGAGACCAAATAAAACAGTGTTGATGGCTGCCAGGAGACCAAATAAAAATCTACAAAAATTGTGGTCCTGTTTTTCCCCCACTAAAAAAAATTACTGAAGAAATGTCCTCATCTAGGTACCCTAGAAGGTGTCTAGAGTGCCCCATCCCCGCCCTGTTTTAAGAAGCAAGCAATTCCCCATGTCTTTACCTCCTCCTCCTTTATGGCAGCCACTCATCCCTGCCGAGAACAGAGAGTTCAGGCCTTGTGGGCGTTTCAGGAAGCTACACAAAGTACCACCAACTTGTGCAAGCAACCACTTTCCTCTCCTGATGACCAAACCCTTAATTTCCTCTATTCTTGCCCTCCTTCCTGCAGGAGCTGAGCCTTCTGTAGCGGTTCTGACAGCACCAGTTTGGTTTGCAGGGTAATGCTACTTAGAACACCTGACCTAAGGTGTTCACGGCTAAGAGAAATCAGGTCCTGCCATGCTCTGTGGATGATTAATGAAACTGCAATGGTTGTTAACCCACTGCTGAAAGGACAGCACAGGTTTGTCTAACTATCATTTCCAGACACTCAGATTCAGCCAGGACAAGTGACAAAGAGGAATGAGGCTGTTCTGAGGTGAGCTGTGGGTGTTTCAACAGCTCCTTACGTGCTCTGTCTGAGCCTCAGCTGGTGAAATCATCTTAAGTCCCAGCTTCAGAAGGGAAGGAGGCAGCAGAAGTTCCCAAGCTACCTCTCATTCCCCCCAAGAAAAGGATGCTTTTAATTCAGATTATTTTCATGTTGGTGTTTATAACATAGACCCAACAAATGGATTTGCTGCCAAGAAAGAATGGACACTGAAAAGGTAAATACTTTGTGAGTCAGCTGGACTATGAGTGCAATGCTGGAGTGTCAGACACCTCATGTGTCTGCTGCAAAGTGAAAAGAGCTACAAAACAGGGTTTCCTTTGACAGCCAGATTCTGTGGTTCAAATTAGCCCTTCCAGACTGATGTTCCAATACTGAAGTAGGAAATAATTTAGCAAATCACAGAATTCCTTTGGAGCCTTTATCTAAAAATAACCATCTTATTTCTTCACATCAGAGCAAGCAACAGGCATGTTTTCACCACATACTGCAAATTACAGTCTAAATAGCTTCATGCAAGAGCTGTGAAGTTGTAAAGAAGCCAGTCAGAACATTAGGTTGGTAATATGCTATATTGGATTAGACAAATAAAAAGAGAGTATGAAATAACCACCTGTGTTTTTAGCAAGTGTTGCCTACCAAATCCCACCTGGTATTATTTATCTCTTCGTGGTTAAATATAATGTCTTAAGTTACAGCTGATTTTACTGCAGAACATGAAACAGCAGGTACCACTACGTTCCTTTTCCTTTGGTTGCACCACAGGATCTTTTAAGGCCCCTTCCAACCTGGGCTCTTGTCTGTGAGGTAGTAGAAAGAAGAATTAAATCAGCAGGCTGTGAGAGATAGAGAGACATACCTACAAAAGTGCTTGACAACTTCAGAAACCAACTAAGGAACAGAACATTTTTTTGTGGAGAACAGAGGGGTCTTGTAGTCTTCTCACTGGAGGAAATTCTTCAGGCCCTGCTATGGATGTGCCTTTCAAGAAAATAGAAACCGAAATCCAGAACACACACTTTACGGAATTCAAGAAAATAAACCACTTAAATTAATTAAATTACTTTGGGGAAAGCTAAAGTGGTTTTGTGCCCCAAAGTGAGGGGAGTTCAGCACCCCTTCAATTTAATATGTCTTAGTTAAGAATTCACGGTGTCTTTGGAGTAGATGATGATGATTGTTGCTGTTGTTGTTAATCACACACTTTATTCATGGGATGCATCTTACTATCAAGCAGACTCTCTGTGGAAAAAGACCAACAGTTTTGTAAAATGACCATACTAAGCTGTAGGACAAGGCTGCCAAATGAATCATGCTCTGGCTGCACTGTGGTAAATTCCAGAGTACATAATAATGGTCCCAGTTGTTTGTTTGAATCGTTGTGCTGCACGCACATTTAACTGATGTACCAACACCAACGTGTCATGCCGTACTTGGAGTTGGATTTATAAAATACCTCGTAAAAATAAACAGCTTTCTTGCCAGGCTAATCATGAATTATAATCCCACAGATAAAAGCCATTAATCACAGAATGTATCAGGGTAATTACCAAAGCAGGGATCTGTTTTATGGAGTGTGTGGGTATGTGGTTAGACTCTGTTCTTTCTGCACAAAGCAGACAGCAGCTGCCTGCTGCTGAAATCCCTCTGTACCCACAAGGATCACATCCTAATACAACTATAGTGTTCAGCCAACCCACGTTCATCCCAGCACTGTCAATGTACTGCCTGCTCAGGATCTTCTCCTGTCACTTTTATTTAGCACACATGCAGACATCTCAACATCACTGCTGGGAACCAAAAAATCTTCACGGCGTGCTTATGCTTAACGAGGTGCAATTCATAAACCAGGAGAAGGGCCTGACTCTCACAGAGCTGTCATCTCTGTCTGTTCTGCTGCTTGTGAGTAATGAGAGAATGAAGTACAGAATGAGGACAGGGGGTTGTTTTTCTCCTCATGTCAAGCCTTTGTATATGACGACTGAACTCACTTTTTAAAGTGGAAACATTTTGCACTAAGATATTTGCTAATAATTTTAATTTCTGCCATCTTTGACAATTTATTTTGTTTCTAGTCAGCATCACTATCCCATTACCAACACGACTGTGGCATGGCACGGGGAGTTAACAACACTGCAAGAATCCATTCTTTCCCTCAGGCCTACTCTGTTTCATATCTTTTCCCTCTATCACCAACCCCCCAAAAGCCATTAAAAATATAAGAGGGGAAACACTATTACAAAATCCAGCCTAGGCTGTTCTCTAAAGTACAGCTGACCCCTGGGATTCTGGGCAGCCAAAAAACAC
>VYZQ01050661.1:0-12445 GCA_013400655.1 Mystacornis crossleyi
CCCATTCTCCCTACTCCAACTACCAAAGCTTCAGCTCTGCAGAAGCCAGTGGAGCCTGCAAAAAAAGGGACTAGACAACAGATCAAGCACTACCCGTTTAATCCAGCCCCAGTTCCTCATTTACCAATGTCAGCCTCCTGTCCAAGCTTTCTTTGGCTTTCATCTTTTCTTTTATCTGCATGCTGTCTCTGGTTTGCCCCTTCTGGTTGCTACTGCTTTGATCTCCTGAACCTCTGCAATCCAGACCCAAATCCATGAGAGCTTATGCTGAAGAATTTCCATTTTTTTCCTGTTGTTACACTCTTTAAATTCTTCCTTTGTTTCTCCCCTGAAACTTCTGGCAGATTCCCTCTGTGCAGCAAATGAGCATTTTAGATCTCCAGCCTGGGCAAGTGACCCTTTGACAATTCCCCAGACCCTTGGACATTTGCATCCCTGTGCTGGTGCTTTTTTGATTATTCCATCCCAACCCAGCAGCACTTCCCCTGTGCAGGCTGAGGCCGTACCTGGCTGGGAGAGGTCTACAAGAGCCCCAGAATTAATTGTAGAGGTTTGCCTGTACCATGTTATCTGGTTGCTATGTGGCACAGAGAGTGTCTACTGTTCCATAATTAAATTTATAACAAAAACATGGGAGAAACAGTTGGAATTCTGTGTGCTAATTCATTTGATTACAGCTATTTCTTATCGATCCAGAGATGGATGGTGATTCTTTATTTCATCATGAATATAGTGAGAAGAGGAAAAAAGGCAACAGCAGAAGGACAGACAGGTTTTTCAGCAAGTTTTGCTATTCCCTGGTAAGGATGCAATTATGGGAGGGCTCATCTTTCCCATCCTGGAGAGTGCAGGAGCACTGCAGCAGAGCAGAGCATGGCAGGGACAGTGTAGATTCCCTGTGAGTGGCACCCAGCCTGCTTGCTCAGAAAGCAGCCCCTCATGCTGTTCTCCAGCAGTTTTAGAATAGCTGTGTGCAAAGGAAGTGTCCTCATTTTAACTTAGAAATGTGGGAGAAGAAAAACATGAGAATGCATGGCTGTGCCTTGAACTTCTTAATTCTTCACCCTAAGGGACAGTGTCAGGGCAGACTGTCCAGTCTGTCCCTTGTGGCCTCTGGCTGATATGGACTAAGTTGAAAAGGAGCCGAGGTCACTGCACTGAAGTGTCTGCCCCAGACCTACCTGGGACAGCCACTTCCCCTCACCCCCAGAACCACAGCAGGGTGGGGGCTCCTCTGCCCCAGACCCCTCAGCACTGGGGCAGCAGCTGGGCCAGCAGGACCTGCCTCCCCCTCACAACCAGCCGACCCCAGCTCAGGGCCCTGCTGCCTCTCCTCAGGCTGATTCCTTTTGAAAGCAAAGCACATAACATAAGGCCTGTGTTTATTTTCCCCTTAAATTAGGGTGGCTTGATTTTAATTGAGAGATCTGCCAGAATAAGGCACGTTTGTGCAGCTGTCATCAGAAATGCATGCTTGCTTTTTTCTCCTTCTTTTTCTTTTTTTTTCCCCAATTTTCTTTTCNCTTTCTTTCTTTCTTTCTTTCTTTCTTTCTTTCTTTTCTTTCTTTCTTCCTTCCTTCCTTCCTTCCTTCCTTCCTTCCTTCCTTCCTTCCTTCCTTCCTTCCCTTCTCACTTCCTTCCTCTCTTCTTTCCTATATTAATTCATGCAAAACCTTCATTGCAACGTTTCCAGGCTAAGCAGACCCATTTCCAGACAACAGAACAAAAGGGGAAGAATTCCCAGGGGAATCTCAGGGAGACCCAGCTGAAGGGGCTCATTTGTTCTCATGTGCCCGGTCACACACTGGTGGTACTGGGCAAGCGTGCGTGGCACCTCCAGAGTGAAGGCTGCAGGGGAAAGACTGGCATAACCTCTGTCTCACGAGGAGTTTTCCATTGCTGTGGCCCAGATCTCCCTATAAAATGTGGAGTTTGTGAAGCTGGATGCTGAAGGAAGGCTCCAAGTTCATATCATTCCCAGACCCAGAGCTGAACAGCTGATGGACAGCAGTCCTGGATATAGGATGCTGGGAATGGCTCTGAGAAGTTGCCCAACAGGGAAAGGCGTCTTGCTGGTATCCTGTGTGGCATCACCACCCCAGCATCCTCTAACCTTCCTAGCCCCTTGCTTTATATCAAAGAAATCTACTTTACATTGTGGAAAGCAATCAGGAAGATCCAGCCCCGCCTGATCCTTTTTCTTATATGGAACAGCTGGAAAAAGACAGTAGCCTGGGAAATTGGCTGACCTTTTTGATGCATTCAGCTGTCTAGCCTTATATTTGTCCTTTAAATAATTTGTCAAAAAACAAACAAGCCCAAAACAACCCATCAGCAGGAAAACAAGAGCCCATGCAAAACAAGAGACACTTCCTTTTACAGCCTTGCCCTTCCACAGTTGCTGGTCCGAAGCAGTTTAATCTAAAGCAGGCTTTGGCAATTGCTGGAGAAAGCAACGTCCGTGATGGGTATTTAGAGACCGGGGCTCGCCTGCCATACACTGTCCAGGGGTTTATTACCTGCTGAAAAAGCTTAATGTGCTTCAAGTGCTACATGATGTCCAGATGTCGTGGCAGAAGCCGCATGGAGAATGTTGGTGATAGAAATGCTGCTGGGTGAATGCAGAAACATTAGTGCCAAATGTGATATTTAGTCCCAGTTCATCTATTTGGGGAGAAACACAGGAGTGGTGGAGCTGGTCAGGACCAGAGGCCCCTCCATCCCAGTACCCTGCCCATGGCAGTCAGCTGTAGTAGGTTCTTAATGCACAGTATCAGGGCACACAGATCGAGGCTCAGGGCCAGTGGTTTGCGGTGCTGGGATTTCCGGAGCCAGACACAGTGTCTTTGTATTTAATAGCCCCTGGTGAATTTTGCTTCCAGGAATTTACCTAGCTAATTCTAAATCCCTTTGTACCCACAGTTTCCTGTGGCAAGCAGTTTCACAGCTTAACAACACGTATTGTTTAGTGTTGCCCATTTTTTCAGACCCTGGAGCTGGGAGAGTGTTCTCTGTTGGATGCCACTCAAGACCTGCCCCGGATTCAGCTCACACAGGAGAAATGGATGAATGGGTGGATGGAATCTGAAATAACGTGGCTGTTGTGATCAGATGTGCAGTTATCAGCAGGACACAAGCAGGGTGCGTTTTAGGAGCCAAGACACAGCTCCTCACCTGTCTGGTTGTTAACAGGTCACGTGGTGCTGTCTGCATTATGGACAAAAGGAGTGTTTGAGAGTGACCAGGAACAGAACATGGGCACAATCTGGGTAGGGAATGAAGGGCAGCATGGAACCAGATGTGTTTGTCAGATCGGTAGAAGATTGTGAGACTGAAGGCAGCATCCCCTCTCAAGAGGTAAGGAAAAGAGAGCTGCAGGCTGTGATTTGTATGCACAGATTTGGAAGCAAGACCTTAGGGTGGGAAATCCTACAGGGACACAGGACAGAGCACCCATTGTTGTAACACATGAGGGACTGATTCCTCCGTGGAGGTCAGTGAGACCAACCTGGAAGACCCAGTTGTCCCTTCCATCTGAGCAGTGACAGCTTTCGGGCTGAAGCCCACCAAGTGGCTGGGCCCTGGCAAGGTAGAATAGCTGTGTTTAACTTAGGTCACTCAAGAAGTTCAACTTATCAAAGCCACCTGCATCATTTCTACCCTTATCAGGAATAGTAGTTGATGGCAATTGTTCAGCAAGCTGTAGCTCAGGCATGGGGGATTTAGAAATTGTTCTCAAATCCACATATGGTAAAAGCATCACGGTGCTTTATTTCCCTACGAACACGAGTGATGAAGCAGAAGTGGGAATGTTTTCTACTTAGAGTCCAATTTCCAGAATTGCTCAGCTTCCATTAAGGCAACAAAGTCATTGGCCAGATGTGGGAAAGAGACAGTCAAAGGGATGGTGCTGAGCAATCCTGTGTGGCTCCTTCCGTGAATGAGAAATTCAAAGCCTCCTCAGCTGACTGGCAGCCTTATCCAAGGGCTATTTATAGATCCAGAGACTGTTTGAAAGCTTCATCGTTGACCTCAGGCACACGCTGGATGGTCAGCACATTTTTCTGGGAAAGCAGAGTGCAGTTCAAGATTTCTTGTAACTTTTTTTGTTCACCTGACACATGTGCTCCAAAGACAGTGAAAGATGAGAAAATAATATGGGCTTGATAAATGACCGAAAGAAAGTTTCCGATCTGCAGCATTTCCCATTATTCTTCTTATTCTTGGCATCAGCAGAGTTATGGCAATCTCCCCCTGCCCCCCTTCCCAAGATCTACTCTGTTAACTTTTTTTTTCCTGTCAAATTCGCAGGAGTGGCACCTGGGAGCATTTTGACCAAGGGGAAATTGACTGAGCAAAGTTGCCTCTTTTCAAATACATTTTCTTGAGGGACTGGAATGAATGAGAATCATAGTCATAACATGGCTAAACAGTCTTTGTTTAACTTAATGCAATATAATAACCTAAGTGTTGCAACACAGCTCCTTGCTGTGACATCCTTTTTCCATTTGCTTAATTTTCACCCCAAACACACGCTGTTAATAAGCTGCTGAGAAAATACAGCTCTTGTGACAAAATCCAGAAACTGAGCCCCTGTATGGTGTGTTAGATACACAACTCTTATTTGGACTGGCAAGTGGCACTGAAATTGGTATTGCAAAATAGATCCATTTTTCTTGCTGCCAAACGTGATGGACAGATGAAAAGGGAAGGTTGGAGAAGTGGATGGCAATAAGCAGAGAACAAGTAAAATAAAATCCCCGACAGAACGTAGCATGTGAGTTAGAATAGACATGTGAATGCCAGAAGGGAAATGCAGGATGCGGGGTGCTTTGTCAACAGCCAAAGTTAAAATAAATGTCACACTGGCACTGAAAACTGCAAGATTAAACTCCTCCTGGTGATTTATAATTTAAGAGAGAAAAAGGCAGACAACCAGTGACTGAGCTCAAAAGAAAAACTCCTATTGACTTCAGTGGGTTTTGGAGAGGATCCAGTGCAGTAAAGGTTCAGATCTGATCTCTGGAGTGAGAGTATGTTTGACCAGTGATTTTAATCAGCAGAATCAGGCTCTTAATCACAGTTTGGTTTACATTTACTGCCTTTTTACTTGCTTTGTAGCAAATCTGGAAGTCATACTTGTTCTTTAAGAGCTAAGTGAAAGTAAATAAAGACTGCCGTAAAATTTGGACATCTTTAAATTAAAACGCAATTACATTAAGGAATATGAATAACCCTTTCCCTTTCATTTTACCAAACCAGTCCAATGCTTTAGAAATGCCTGAAATAAACTCTGGTTTTGTGCAAACAACAATATCTTAAAAGTTTCACAAATTGTCCTGAGGATTTCTGGGGAAAGGAGATTTTCTCCAAGAGAAAATGCAAAAGACTGTCTTACTTAGTGAAAGCTGCAAAATGCGTTTTATATCATTTATAAAAAGTAATTCATACAAAAATGGCATGGTGCTGTGTGGAAAATAGGAAATAAGGTACAAAGGCTCTGGGTCCCAGATCTTTATCCTTCCCACAGCTAAAACATTCTGTGACTTTTTCATCAGGGATTTCCAGACTTCAGTTTAAGAGTGCTTTTTCCAGGCACTGACTACTGAGATCTAAGATGCAAAATGAAGGACAGAATGAGAAACAAGGAAAAAATCCAACTTTGGCCGCTCAAACCTTTTTTAAGCCTCAAGGATGTTTTAGGCAACAAGATCAGTGTTTGTGGAAGGAGCATTCATCACGACATTGCCTTTGTAGGTGTCCACTTCTGTAGCAGTGGATGGTTCATAAGCGTATAGAAAACAGATAAATGCTGCTGAGGCTCTCCACACATTGCAAGTGGCTGTGCAGGGGTTCTATTATCCCAGACAATTTGGCACTGGCATTTAAATATAAATGCCATTAAAAAAATGCCCTGTTTGACACACTTCCTTTGGGAACACTGAGCTAGTGAGAGGACTGGGGGGAGCCAAATGGACTGCAAGTGATCTACCAGGGATGGTGAATTCAAACATATTTTATTTGGTTATTGATGATTTTGCTCAGTTATTTATTGAATGAATAAGTTTTCCTTTCAGTTAGACACTCTGAAAGATGGAGACATCCAAGTTATTTTTAAATAGCAGGCAGATTTCAAACCTCAGAAACCTATAACTTCCCAAAAGAAGAAACATTTCAGATGATAACCAACAAAATTACTTTTCTGTAGTTCGACTGTAGTTTGTGCAGGATTCTTACTTCTATCTGCTAAAACCAAATAAAATGGGTGATTAATAGTTTCCAGTGTTCCAGAAGTTACATCAGGCTCTGTCAAAGAGCTCCTGGGCTGTTCAAAGGGCTGTCTGAAGGGATTACAGCTCCCTCTTGTTGATGAGATCCTCTGCACAGAGACCTGGCTCAACAAAGCTGAGTCAGAGTCATGGATTTGTGAGCAGAGTCCTTTTGAAGACTCAGGAGAAAATCTTTCCCTATGCCAACATTGGAAAAAACCTGAAAATATCTCCACTTTGAAGAATGGAGATATCTTCATTGTTTGAAGGGGGTTTTGCTGCTGGGGATGAGAAATCATCACAGCTGCCAGGCCTTTGATTCAAAGGACAAAAATTACTCAGAGAGTATGGGCAAGATTGCCCACATAAGCTCCAAGTGGAGACAAACATGAATCACATGGACAAATAACAACTCCAAGGAGCAATACCCAGAAACTTAGTCTGTCTCTGTGAGACTGGGATTAGATCACACATTAAATGTGATTTTTGTTTGACATTAAAAATTCCTTTGGAGCAGGCTTTGTGTAACAGCAGCATTGCTGGAAAGAAAAGGTCCTGAAAAATGTCTTCATAGTTTTCTGTGTATGTGTATAAATATTAAACTGCCTTCCCTTCAGACATGCCACTGAACTCTGCTCTTGTTTGCATGTTGAACCTGGAAACTTCTCAAAAGCTTTGCCTACGGATAATTCATGAGTTAAAGCCCAAATTGAAATGCCATGTTACAACTTGTAGAAATGTTAGACAAATATAATGACCATATTTTCCAGTTACCTAATACCCACTCCAAATATGAACCCCAAAAGAACAGAATTGTTTTCATTGCTGTTAACCAGACAATATCACTCCATCTAAATATAGTATGTGATGAAACCAATTTAAATATTGTCCAAGCATTTAACACTGTAAATATTAGACTTAGCACTCCATAAAAACAGGCTTTGATGATGTAGGCTGACAAAAGGGACTAGTTAATTGCAGATTACATCATGGCTAGGACAGCATCACTGCTAGGACAGCCATGATAAATGTGAGGTGCAAAGTAAATCTAATAAAATAAAAATAGTCTCTGTTCAGTGTTCACCTTTATCAGTTTTGCTAACCTTTCTTAGCAAAGACTGGGAGGGGAGTGGGGAATGTAGTCCTAGGTAAAGGAGTACCTGGAATTCAGTGTGTTGGTGAAGTTTGCATTTAGGGCCTGATTCAGAAAAACATCCAAATCTCTGTTTGACTTCTAGGATGGGTTTTTGTCCTTTTCACTACAATGGGGCTCATATGTACTTCCGACGTTTTCCTGCAGTGGGAAGATTTCCTGAGTCAGGATCTGAATCTACCTCATGTTGTTGTAAAATATGGCACAGCTCCATCAGAGTTGGGGAAACAAAATTTTAGAGCTTTCGGTTACTGATATCTTCAAAGGATTTATTAAATTTCTGAGTTCAGATAACTATCTTGAAAGTGGGGACAATTTTCTGGCATTACAGGCCTGATTTTCTTCTTGTAGCAACCTGTACCCTTTTGTGTCTATCAGTTTGAGTTAACCTTCCTTGACATCTGCCCAGATATTAACATAAAGACAGATTCTGCTCTGTGTTTTAAAAAGGACAGTTTAGTGGTACCAAGATCTCCTCAAAGCCCAGAGGTGGGATGTGTCTACATGGGTTTAGCTTCAGGCTCATATTAGTAGGAATTTCAGCTTGCAGGTGAAGCCTGGCCCCTCACTTGAACTCCTGAATGGGATGGAGTCATCCATTCCATCATCCTTGGGGGGGACCTCACTGACTGCTGAAATCACTGAAGGTGCGTCTGGCGGCTGATGCTACCAGCAAGTGGTTGCCACCATTATTTTGGGCATAAAAGCTATGTATCTCCCAAAATGCTGTTTCCCTCTCTTACTTCATGGATCTCTTTTTCTCTCTTTCTGCTCTATATAAGCTGAGTTCCTGCACTTTCTACCACATACTTCAGCGCCCAAAATACCTAAAACCAGTGATGCTGGAAAGAGCCTCCTGCTAAGGTCTAGTCCCAAAGTGGCTTGTGAGGCCTATTAACACATGAGAGTAAAATCAAACTAATGATGTTATATAGAATAAGTGAGTCCAGCTGTCGATGGAGAAGCTGACACTCTTGAGCCATGAAAGGAGAAAAGTGATCTAACCTTGGGTAACTGTGGTTTGTGCAGGCCCAGCTTCGTTGCCTGACTTTGTGTTTGCCTGCACACAGGGATGGTTACTTGCAGAGATGCAGTGGTTTAGGTGAGTTCATCTGGAGCTGGTGATCAGCATTCCCTCAGCAGCCAAGCCAGGAACTGAAAGCTGCACTGGTTATAAAAACTGTCTTGTGTGTGTGTGTGTCTCTTTGCTTCTGCTCCCTGTTAAGTGATTACTTTTCTCTGTCACAAGGGAGCCAGGATCAGTCTCAGCCACGGTCCACTTCGGTATCTGTGTTGAAGAAGGGTGTGTAGCACAGATTGCAGCAGCTGGGCGCAGCTCCCACAGGCCAGGAGCACACTGGTCACAAGAGCAGGCGGGAACGGGATGCAGGCACCCCTCCAGTTTCCCTTGTTTCTACTGTATTTATCTTTCTTAATTAACCCTGCACCATGTTACTGACCCAAAGACATGGCAACAGCAGTGTTGAGAACTGCAGGGATTAAGACATTTGCGTTATAATACCTCAGCCATGAGATCATAAATGCCCTTATGCTGTATTTTGTTATCCTGGGTTGATAATGGAGGCTGATAAAACTCCCACTTTCTCTCTGTATTCAAGTGAGTTAATGTGTCTGGGCTCGTGAGATCCCGGCAGGCGGAGAAAGCAGCAGCACAAAGTCCCCAATCTCGGATGTAATCAAATAATAAGGCTGTTTGAGGACATTACTTGTTAACATATTAGCAGGTACCAGGGGTAAGTGAGTGTTTATTTAGTCCTGGTGTAAAAGCATGTCTAAAATGATTTATGCTGGAAGCTATTTCACAGCAAACAGGCTGCTTTCATGAAAGCAGGTCAATCACCATCTCCCGTCTGCCCTCATAAATCATATTCAGGTGCTAATGTAACCAAAAGGTTTATATAATCTGCACAATCAGCGTGGAGGTCTGGGTGGATACAGTAATAGCCTGCCTGCATAAATGCCTTCTGCGTCCAAAGGTTGATATTTGAGGGGAGTCAAATGATTGATTTAAAGAAGAAAGAAAAGAAATAAACTGCCATGACAAGTAACAAAGTGTATGTACACTTTTCCAGCCACATTTTGCAGACACAGGAGTAACTTGCCACTGTTGAGATGTGCTGCTGGGACTGGTTTTGGATCGGGATATCTTCCATACATATTCTCTAACAGAAAGCGGACCGTGATTTTAAGGTAACAATGACAGATACCAGAAGCACAACACTGTAAACTAGGATTGGTTTTCTATATTCCCCAAATTTCTCGGGTTAAAGGTCAGTTTCACATTATTGAACTCTTTTTCATACCTGTGGAGGACTCCTTTGAGAGATGACATAGGTCTCGAAGGACCATCTGGACCTACACCCAAAACATAACTTCATTAAGTTCCCTCTTGAAAGTTGCCATGGATCATTTTTGTCTGCTGTTTACTTCTTTGTCCTCCCTCCTCTTGTTGTAAAGTGTTGCAAAACTGCATTTCCCTTCTTCCCAGTTTTCAGCTTCAACTTATTCATGGCCCGTTTATATTGGTAGGCAGATTTTATCCTATTCTTCATGTTCTTTTTCCTATGCCAACAGTGTCCTTTAGTTTAAATAGCTTTTCTCTCCCACATGTATTTACCACTGGGTGGGTTTCTACCTTGGGTCTTCATGAGGTTTTAGACCACAGAACACAAACCCCCATAAAATGTTCCACTTTCTTCAGACAAAAGTCTTATTTTAGTTCACATTAGTCAATAGTATCTTCCCTCAGCCTTCAGTGGTTGACACCAAACAAGAGAAACCATTTGTCATGTAAACCAGTTTGGATCAGTCTTACAATGGCACGTAGCCTTGAGTAGCACACAGCTCCTACTTACAAGGCTGCAGCTCCCTCTTTCGCTAACAAATCCTTCAGCCACAATTTCACTAGCACTGTTAGTGCTGAAAAGAAGGCTCCAAATTATTGTACCATAATACTTTGATTGGGGAACAATGTTTTATGAATACAAGAGGCGAACATATTTTTTTTGAGGAGTAGCATCATATTACTTGTTTGCTGAAAGTGTCTGGAGACTTACTGATGGACCATGCAGTCCAGACTATAGGTAATGACTGTGCTTGGACTTCAGTTGTTAATTGCTCTTCATTATTTGCTTCTTATGAGTCATACTATACCATTATAAAGTCAGAAAGCATTAGGAATTGAATAAGGACACAGGAGGAATACTGAGCAAAATAAATAACCAGTCATGGGCAAAGATCAGTGAATATTTGGTATGAGCAGATTGAAGTTAACAAATAATGTTAAAACTTAGTGTTTGGTGACTAAATGTAAGCAAGAAAAGAATTTGTGGGAGCATTCAATAATAAAGATTTTTTTTGTGAGTGGCAAAGCTAATAAAGTTACCCTCTGTAGAGTTTTTTTGATTTTTTAAAAAATTTCTCTCCCCATCACAATAACTCAATTTTTGTTCTTGGTACTAGCCTGTACTAGGCTAAGGACTGCCAGGTTTTTTGTATGAGCTGCACCTCTTACAACAGCAAATAAAAACGATTAAGTCAATCCAGACTGTAGAACAGCTCACAGGGGCTCAAGGAGGTTGAGTTTGTTTGATGTGGATCGTAGACAAACAAAGCTGCATCTGCCAGGTGTGTGGTAGGTCGAGTTACAAAACACTGCATGCTTGTGACAATTCCTATATTATGTCCCTTTTAGTTAATTTGTGGCAGGCCAAAGGAACCCTTTACAGACAGCAGAGCTGCTCAGCTGCTAAGAAAACTGGTTTGTGAAGAGCAGGGGCTCAGTGAGTCCAGAAAAATCCAGGTCTGTAGGTTAGGTGCATAAATGAGATGTCCTTTCTCTACTGGGAGAACTGATTTCAGGATGTTCCGAGGAACAGGGATTTCCGAATGTTCCAGTAATTGATGAGAAAATGTTTAGACAGTGACTTCTTTCTTCCACAAGAAAGTAGTGGCATCAGTTCTCGTTGGTTTTGTTTATTTATTTTGGGTAGTCTAGAGAAAATGGTGGGAATCACAGTCAGAACTTGCATCACCTTGTATTTTTCATGCTTTATTTCATTTCTGTTAAAGTACTTGAGGTAATGTGGCAAGGGTCATCGAAAATTGACTTCAGAAAGTCTTTCTGAGCTGCGTATTAATTTGGGTGTGAACTTGGTTTGGTGTTTGGCCATCATTGATGCCAAGTGCACTATTCTCCTCCAGAGATTTGCTGAGTGATGTTGGGCAAGTCTTCCTGCCCTTCCAGCCTGCTCTGTTGAGCTTGAAGTTCCTTGGCACTGAAGTTTCTGTCTGGCTGTAGGCATGGCTTCCACTCAGCATGGGGATGGGGGGCCACAAATGACACAATTCTAGTACAAAAATCCAAATTTACAGTAAGACTGTTTATTGCACATGATGGTTCAGCTTAACTGTGTCATTCTCATTCTGAGAATCTCATTTAGGCATCAAAGCCATCACCACAGGATGTAAATAGTCTTTCGAAAATTAAGTAAAGATGACACACATGAGCTGATTTTTCTTTCTTTTACTCCAAGTCATGCACATATTGTGGCTTTTTTCTGTGACAATTTATTTCAGTTTAATTCCTTTCTCCAAGAATCATTTATTGACTTAAGCCATTTGTCATTTAGACAGTCACTGTGATCTTTAATTCTGACTTAGAAATCAATATAATATGATACATAATTAATATGCCTATTGCCAGTGATTAGACACGTCTACCTTGATTGTCCAGCCAGCAACACACATACAAAGAAGCATGCTAAAAATTTGCTTTTTGCTATTACCATTAAAATATATAATTAGCCATCATAGGCCAAAGGGAATCGCTTGTCATTTATCTGTCCAAGTGATTGGTATCTTCAGCTGTGATTCACTTATCATGGCCAAGATAGCTGAGGTGAATGGAAAAGATGTTGTGCAGTGACCTTAAACAAGATATTCATTGTTTAAAAGACCAAAGTTAAGGAAACAAATTTCATCCTTTCACTGCAGAATTAAA